>JAODAL010007434.1:0-125224 GCA_025379985.1 Phyllomedusa bahiana
CTGCTAGATCACTGTTTTCACTATCCCCATCAAAAGTCAGTAGATCCCCATAGCCTTTTTATTTTTTCTTTGACATAACCATTTGTTGAGATGACCCGACTTTTTTTAATAGTAAAATTTTAAGTATTTGTAACATGGGGATGAAATTTTTAAAAAAAAAAAGCCAGTTGCTCCTTTGTTTTTACTTTTTGTTTTTTTGGGCCATCATGCAGTAAAAATGACAAAAAAATTTACTCGTAGATTAGCTAAAGTTTTGAAAGCCGTAACCTGCCCCCACCAATAGACTTGAATTTAAATACAGCCCTGCAGATAGGTAAAACATCATTTTATGTGGAATTCCACAATTGAGCAGGTACCCCCCCTAAAAATTATTTAGGCACTAGACGTAGCCCCCAGCAATAGTTGGCCCCTATTCGGGATATAGGTAAATAGTTTTCCCCTTAGTTGGGTTACAGGAACGAAAGGGGGGGGCCCCCGGTAGTGGTAAGGGGGAAAAAAAAAAAAGGGTATCCTAGCCTGTTGTCGGTTTCCAAAAAAAAATGAACTAAAAGGTATGTGCACTAAAATGTCGAAAGAATCGGCACCCAAAATGTCGGCAGTTTTTCTCCTTTTTTTAAAAAGTTATGCAAAGTTTTTGAAACCTCTTTTTTTAGGAGTATCTTTATGAGATTGCAGTTTTGCTTTATTGGCAAACCAATATAAACAATATTTAAGTAACACCTTTTATTATTAAGCAATTTAAAGTGTTAATTTGTTAACAAAGATACACCCTTAATTTTTAAAGTTTCAGTTAGTACAATGACAGACTGACAGAATAAGTTTTTTTTATAATATGGCTAAATTTGGGCAGTGGTTTTGCGCATGAAGAAATATGTGATTATTCATACCTTTGCCTATTTTAGCTTCTAGCTCAAGATGGCTGTTCGATGTGGCCTTGAGGAAGCAATGATAATATAACCGGCAGCTTTTTATTACAACTTTTGAGACAGAAAGTCTGAAAATAAAAAAACCCTTTTAGTGTGTGTGGGGGGATGGGGGAGGAACAGAAAAAAAATTTTTAGTTTCAACAAAAAGGAGAAAAAAGGGAAAAATGCATATGGGAGATGGGAAACTGATTTCGGCCCTTTTGTCTGCATTTAAATCTGCAAACTTCAATCATCCCCGACAGGCAGTCCCCTACTTACACGTTCCCACTTCTTTCTCCCTTTTTACAAACGGAGACTTATGGGGGGTGGTGAATTTAACACCCGATCCATGCCCCATATAAACCAAGTGCCGCATGCCTGCTGCCGAGGTACAGAACTTTGGTGAATCTTTAAAAAAAGGCCACAGCAGAAAACAAATGTAAAAAACTGTCCCTGCCCCAAATATCCAAAAAAAAAAAAAAAAAGGAATTGCATTTTTTAAAAAATATACCTGTTCGACTTACATACAATTTCAACTTAAGACAAACCTACCGTCCCTTCCGTTTGTAACCCGGGACTGCCTGTTTCTATGATACTATGGAATTTTTTTTTATATTGATAACAGAGGTTTAAGGGGCCCCCTAAGTAATAAGCAAGGAAGGGGTAGGGAGCAAGGGTTCGATGGAAGGCAAGGCACCTTGGTAGGTTTTAGATGTAGGCAGACAAGACCCCCGGTAGGTAGGGAAGCAAAAACGGCTCCAGGTAAGTTTCAAGGTAGGTATTCAGGCAGGGCAACATATAGATAGAAAACAAAAAATCAATTAGTCTCCCTTGTGTACAAACTATAGGAATATATCATAAACAACAAGAAAAGCATAGAAAAAATATTCCTTTAAAATCTAACTTTTATTTCACAATAATAAAATAATTTTATCACCCTTTGTTAAAGATCGGGACACGACCCACAGGAAATATAAAGAACATCTGTCTCCTGCACTACGAAATATTGGTGCTGATCCAATGCGGGGAACCCGCCCCAAATAGGGCGACCCCACCCAGTACCTAAGGAGTCCCTCAAATCTCATCCCTACCCTATGCACTATCTAGGGGGGAGGTATAGTGTCAAATAAAGAGGGAATGTCGTAAATGTATTGTCATATAACTACAGTGATATAGCATTCAATGGTGTTACTACTACAAGGATATGGCGCTATATCAACACCTACATCCCAAAAAAAGCATACAGTTGATTCTATATATCCCAAAAAAAAGACGTTTCAAACCAATAGACCTCTATATCACAATCCCCTACTAGTCTCTATAACCTGGAGGAGATCCAAATTAGTGAGAGAAAAATAGGCTAAAGGTGTTACTACTTCAAGGATATGGGTTATATCAACACCTACATCCAAAAAAGCATACAGTTGATTTTATGTATCCCAAACGCGTTTCGTCCCAATTCCAGGGACTCCTCAGTGAGTAAACAATAACTCAATGTAGATATTCACCTTAGATAAACAATACATATCAAAAGAGGTACCTGAACCTCCACCATGATTCCTATGGAGGTATACTAGTTCATTGGTACCTACAGGAGATGGTGTATCCCCTTCATATCAATCTGAAACAATGAAAAAATGAGACATAAAAACCAAATCCCATCAAAAAATACCCAGCCTTTCACCATGAATCCTTTGAAGACAGAGTAACAATATGGTACCTGTGAGAGTTGGTGTCACTCCTCCTGATGGGAACAAAAGTTGTTGGTGTCAAAGTGTCCCACCACTAACTAGAGAAACCAGAGATATTTATAGCAGTCCAGTCCCTCCCATAAGAAAAAACGCCCCCTGTTTCCTGCACCCGCACTCACTCACACCTGTAATCCTGCTGCGCATGGTGATGCGCTCGGCGTCCATAGACGGGCACTGCGCATGTCCGGAGTTACAGACATGGCCGCGTTCACTTCAGGTATGTCTATTGCGCCTGCGTTAGAACAGACATCGATTGATCAGGTCTGCGCATGCGCACATCCCCCGGATCGCCGTAGCTCATAGCGTCCAGGTCAGAGATATAGTTAACATATATTCAAACATAACCTTTTCCGAAATGCCTCTATGTACAGTTATATTTAGGATACAGCTATACCTGGCTTTGATACAATAAACCCTTAGTATGCTTAATTCCCTGGCGTGCCCATACTAAAATAAGATGACTTTACACCAATGCAGGATATAACAAAAGTATCCCACAGCATATAAATGTGAGTGCTTTAAGGGTATGACTGGATCTATAATACAGGTTTTCGGCATACAATAGCAAATTTTGCTAGGGAGTCCGTATTTTCAACAGAGTTAATGAAAAAATGTATATAGAGACCAGAAGAGCTGTTACAGGAAACATGTAAAGACAAGTGACTCATTTAGGCCCTTCGGATAGACACTATTTAACCTATAGATCCATTGTGTCTCCCTTTGTAAAATCAACTTGTCCCAGTCCCCTCCTCTCACCGGAGGTTTCACTATGTCAATACCTTTAAATTGCATAGCATCCACCTTTCCATCATGTTTTTCCCAGACGTGTCGCGCAATCGGTGTATCACGTTGATTCTTGATATCACCGATGTGCTCCCCTATTCTCCTCCTGAGTTCACGGCGTGTTTTGCCAACATAATTTAATCCGCATGGACATGTAGCCATATAGATAACACCCACAGACATACAATTGATGAATCCCTTGATGTTAAATTTGAATGGACTCTCACCATCTCCAAACGTTTTACTGTTGACCACATACTGACAAAATTTACAGGTGCCACATTTAAAGCACCCATTGGGTTGCCTACCTAACCAGGTCTCTCTCTGCGGGGCCACAAAATGACTTCTGACTAAACGGTCCCGCAGACTCCGCCCCTTGCGATAGGTGATAGACGGTACAGCGGGCAGTATCTCTTTCAGGATCTCATCCTGCAATAGAACCCCCCAGTATTTCCTCACGATTTCATATACCATATCTGCCTGGGAGTTGTACTCTCCAATAATTCGTAAGTCATTTCTTATACCACTTCCAGAGTCAGCTATCTTAGTTTTAGGGACGAGAAGATTTACACGATCTTCAAGTATCGCCCTTTTATAAGCCTCTTTGAGCGATGATTTAGGATAGCCCCTTACTCTAAATCTTTCCTCTAGATCTTTAGCTTGACTCTTAAAGGTGTTAATGTCGGAGCAGTTCCTCCTTAGCCGCAGATACTGCCCCCGTGGAATCCCTCTCATTAGGGGTCTTGGGTGACAGCTATCCCATCTCAGTAGACTGTTGGTGGCGGTGTCTTTCCTGTAAACCTTAGTACTCAATGTGTGGTCAGTGTTCTTTGATATAGTCAAATCCAAGAAGGGTATTAGTGATTCATTATGAGAAAGAAAACGTGAATTTTAAACCTATTGAGTTCTGATTAAGAGAACCCACAAATGCAGCAAATGTCAACATGTCTCCTCTCCACAGTACAAAAATGTCGTCTATGAAACGTGCCCATAAGACGACACGGTCAGTCCAGACATTCTCATCGTCCTCATTGAAGACAATCGTGTTCTCCCACCAGCCCAGGAGGAATTGGGACGAAACGCGTTTGGGATACATAAAATCAACTGTATGCTTTATTGGGATGTAGGTGTTGATATAACGCCATACCCTTGAAGTAGTAACACCTTTAGTTTATTTTTTCTCACCTATTTGGATCTCCCCCAGGTCATAGAGACTAGTAGGGGATTGTGTTATAGAGGTCTATTGGTTTGAACGTCTTTTTTTTTGGGATATATAGAATCAACTGTATGCTTTTTTTGGGATGTAGGTGTTGATATAGCGCCATATCCTTGTAGTAGTAACACCATTGAATGCTATATCACTGTAGTTATATGACAATACATTTACGACATTCCCTCTTTATTTGACACTATATCTCCCCCCTAGATAGTGCATAGGGTAGGGTGAGTTTGAGGGATTTCCTAGGTACTGGGTGGGGTCGCCCTTTTTGGGGCGGGTTCTCCGCATTGGATCAGTACCAACTTTTAGGATTGCAGGAGACAGATTTTCATTACAATTCATGTTGGTAGTGTCCCTATCTATAGCATAGGGTGAAAAATTATTTTATTATTGTGAAATAAGTTAGATTTTAAAGGAATATTTTTTCTATGCTTTTCTCAACATATAGATAGGTAGGTAAGCAGCAAGGCCCCAGGTAAGGTAGATAGACAGGCAAAGACATCTTGACATTGCAGACAAGGCAGTGGACTGTGAGCCGAAGTGTGTGATGTAGAGCCTGAGAAATGCTGCACAATTATTTATTGTTGACCCCTGAAGAATCTGTCAGTGTAGAAGCGATATGTACAGGTTTTTTTTTTATTTTTCACATACAGGATTTGTTTTCATTATTTACATCTGTCGTTTTTGTGCCTACTTTATATTTTGTGTTCCATATTTTATTTTGCTTCATGTGAGGTAACTGGTAACAGGCGGTAAGTTGTTTGGTTTTTCTACTTTACTAACAATTGGTTTTTATTGCTACACTGTGTCCTCTTCATGGTGGGCAAGTCTGAGTTTTCATGAAGGACACAGACAAGTCATTGTGGTATTAACCCCTTCCTGCTGCAACCAATTATTTTGTTGTATTCTTTTTTTTAACTCCACTCCTTTCAGGAGCTATATCTTTTTTATTTTTCCATAAAAAAAAGTCATATGAGCTTTTGTTTACTGCAGGATAAGATGTACTTTTTATTGGTGCTATTGACCTACCATATGTTGTACTAGGAAATTAGTGTGAGGTATAATGTCAAAAAAAGGTAATTGAACTATGTTTGAGTAGTTTCTGTTACGTTCTAGTATTTAAAAAAAAAATTCCCTTTTTAAAAAATTTGCACTATGGATCTTCCCATTCTTCTTTGGTGTTGACTTTCATGGTTGCGATGATACCAATGTGTTCATTTTTTGATTTGTCAAATTACAAAAAGAGGGTGTTTTGAACTTTTAATTTTTTTTCTTTATAAAACTTTTTTCATTATTTTACATTTTTTCAAACATTTAAATTTATTTTTAAATATGTATTTTTTAAATTTATTTTCTTTTTATTGTAATTGTACTTGTCGTTCCACTACGTCATTTGACCCCTAGAGGGCTTATCTTTTGTACACCTTATACATAATATATACATAATATAGGTAGGCAGGCATACATAATGCAGAAATGTGTACAAAGATCACTCTCCTGTTACATCCTGTATGCATTGTGTACATACCCATAGCAACTGCTCAGCAGCACCCAATCTTGTTGGGGTGGTGAGAGATCGGGCAAAGGAATGGTGCGAAGCACTGTTCTTCATCCATTTAGATGAACCAAAATTGCTGTGGTGTCTAAATTGTTAAACAACTTGACACTCCTCCCTAATCAGCAAATATATAGCCCACTCCTCAATGCCAATCTGGCCCTGGACAGAAAAAGCAGTAAATGTACATTTAAAAGATCACAGCTAAGTGCAGCTTCTTCAGGGGTGTGAAATACAATGAGGCCAATACAAAGATAATATGATGAACAGTTCATAAACAAAATAAAAACATCTGTGAAGATAGCTTACATCAGAAACCTCAAAGTGTGCTGCCAGCCACGCTTCTCGTGGTGAGTATAGAGATCTTCATTTGATGCCTATAAACAGCTAGTGATGAGGCTTTTTCATTGAAGTGTGATCTGCTGTTTTTTCAGGTTGATGTGTTTATTACAATAATGGTAAGCATGGGTGAGGTCTTGTTATTATAAAAGTGATATAATGGGAATTTGATTCTCATGATTGTGGATCTCTTATATGGATAGACATGAGTGATTTTAACAAGCCATTAGGTGATGAATTGTGAATGTATCAAATGAACTGAGATGTAATAGGAAGATTTATCAGATATATCATATCAACCAAAAACAAAAAAAAAGATAAATCAATGATCAAAAGCCAAATAAGGCACAAGTCTGTTGTTGGGTACACTACCTAGGGTAAACTATATGCTTTCCACCATATTCCAATTATGCTGTTCACCTCCTGAGTGGATACTTGAGGTATTTTTTCCTCTTTTACGCTTACATTGATGCATCTAACAGATGGTTCATCATTCATTTGCTGTTAGTTATTCTTTGCCTTAAGCCATTTCTTCTTTTAGTCATCCAAGGAGTGCCATACAACCACAGATCCTGTTGGGACACGTATTTAGTGCTCTTTTTTGACTATAATAGGGATTTAGGAGTGTGCAGGGATTAAGGATTGAGACGGGTCCGCCCTTATTATGACAGTTCTCTGTTGGATATGGCAATTAGGGTCATTCTTAGGACAAGTAGGCGTCCATTCAGGGCATGTAACCATCTTGTACCTGTTCCCATCCAGGAGCCTTTCCTACCCTACGCTGGTACTCCATGGGAGCGTCTTCACCTCTGCATCACCATACCACATAGGCCTCTTTCTTTATTGAATTGAATATTTTATCCACCATTTTTTAGTGACTGTGTGTTTGGTATTCTCAGTAAGTTTTTATGTGTTAAAAGCGCTTACTTACTTTTTGGATTTCTGAGATAGATATAAACCATATCATGATCTATAAACAATATAACTCTATCTAAAACATGTTTATATATATTTCTCAATAGCATTCTACATTTGTCTTGTTGTATATTCTCTCCGGTGAGATTATATACATAATTTTTCGACTATACGGCGCACCGGATTATAGGGCGCATTATCAGATGTGAGTCGCTCTTTAAGATACGTCTTGATTCTATATAAGGCCACCGTATTATAAGTGCACAGCACAATTAAATGAAACAAACTCAAACCGCAGATCCAAGCTTCATTCAACACTTCCACACACATAACTCTCAACTGTAGAGTTGTAAACAAAAGTCAATACATGTACATATTTCTCCGTGCCATAATAAACGGTCCGGCTTTACAATGGTCCTGCACCCCATGTAAACGAATGGGATGTAATTCCATCGCAATATATGTGCCACACTTTATGACACTTATTGCAACTGAGTTATCTGGAACGTATATCTACTCGAAATCCGTATGGTAAATCAGTTCTTAAATCAGCCGTGTGAACATAGCCTTAGTGACACTTATTTGCAACTGATTTGTAACTGATTTCGGAACGTATTTACGAACGTAAATCAGTTACAAATCAGCTACAAATCAGTGTCACTAAATTAGCTGTAAATACGTTCTGAACAAAGCCTAACGCAATGTTCACACGGCTTATTCAAGCCATAATTGCGGGACGGATTTCGGCCGCAGTTACGGCTTGAATAAGGGGCGGGACGGGGGCGGGAGAGGGGGGGCCGGGGGAGTTGCCCGCCAGCCCCATAGACATTGCATTATTCACGGCGCGTACGCGCCGTAAATAATGTGCATGTCACTTTCTCCCCCCACGGCGGATTCGCCGAGCGGGGAGGAGCGACGGAATCCATAGTTCTCTATGAGAACTGTGGATTACCATAGTTACTGGGACAGATTGGAGCCGTACTGCAGCGCAAATACGGCGCGCAGTACAGCTCCAATCAGTCCCAAAATAAGCCGTGTGAACGAGGCCAAGTGAAGAATTGATTCATATATAAGGCGCATCGGAAAATCATAGGCTTATATGTGCGCCTTATAGTCCGAAAAATATGGTAAAAGATTTTGTATGCTGAATTTTTTCTGTTTTCCTTTTTTTCTTTTTCTTCTTTTTTATACTTGCCCTGTTTGTTTTTATTTTTCTTGTTTTGTTCCTTTTTTCTTCTTTTTCTATTGTAATGTCAGGATAGGTTCATCTGGGCAGCCTTCCACCCGTTTAATGCAACAACCTGCGAGGGTTAATAGGTCTGGCCTCAGACCACACCATTGGAAAGGTGCTACTCTTGAGCCAGGAGTGACAACTCTGCAGCCTCTCCCAACTGAGGGTGTGTCTCTCAGGAGCAACAGGAGGGCCCGGATGCCGCACCAATCAGCTGCAGGGGCGGTGTCCGGGCAGACCTTTCAAACCTCCTCAGTTCCTCCAGGCTTTGCCTGTCAAAGGTGTTCCCTTGTTGTTTCCCTGTAGTCTTGTTATAGTTGTCTTCCTGTGTTTCTGACCTCAGCCTGTTTCTGACCTTGCTTTTGCCTACAATTTTATACTGCGCTCCTGACCGTGTTTGGACCCCGGATTGTCTCTGACCTTCCACTTGGATCACGTTTCTTGGCTTATCCGTTACCGCACCGTTGCCGACCCGGACTGATTGACTCTGTGTTTTCCCTGACGGCCCTGCACTTAGCAGCATAGGGGCTGTTGTCCAATTGGGGTCTGCCAGCTCGGGCAGCACGCCAAGTAGGCAGGGACAGTGGGCTGGGTGGCAGTCACTGCCCACTGCACCTCCTCTGACATGACATGTAATTGTTATTTTGCTAAGTGGTATTGTCTTACATATTAATAATACTAATGTTTCTTGTAGATTCTTTTTGATATATCCATTGTTGAAAAGGGTCCCAATTAGATCAAAACATCTGGAAAATTTGTGTTTTGGATGTTATATATTGTACCGAAAATTTTACTTATGGATGATACGTTTGCCACTTTTAACAGATGGATGTACAGATGCTACAACAATGGAATAAAGAGTCTGTTAATTTGTGATAAAGTGCTGCCAAGAAATAAAAATATTATTAATAAACAAAAATTATGCTGAAGGAAGTGCTGTTTTTCATTCTTGTACTATTGTGATTTTTTTAACCTGCACCCGAAAAAATATTTGGAGTGCAATATCATACTATTCCTTGGAACCATGACAGAAGTCAGAGAGGTAGTGTCCTTTCGGTAACATGGAAGAATGCATTAAAAGGACCTAAGTAATAAAATTATCTGTCCTTACATGACTCTAGCAACTACATGTTACTAATTATGTCAAATTGTCCAGAAAAATAAATACTGACCCAAGTCAAGCTGACCCTCTCCCCACCCTCCTTAGACACCACCACTTTATCCTACAATGACTTTAGACAAGGATCATGAGATGACCTGATGAGTTGATTTTAAACAAAGTACTTGTTTTTCTTTATGACAAGTACAAAAATAATCCTAAAATGCCAGGTGTTTGATGGCATTTTATTTGTGCACTTCTAGTTAAATCATATTCATCTTCTTTATGTCTATGTCTCTATGTGCTTTCAACTGATTTATGCACATGATTTAAATAAAAGATTTGTGCAACTGAAGCTCCTTGTTTAATCCAACTAACAATTGTATATTATTTATTGAATATAAATCTTGTTTTACTGCAAAGTTTGAGGTTATATTTTACTTCATTTTGTAAATTTGTATCTTTAAACAATTTGTTGACTATAAGCTTTTTAATTTACTTTGAATCTTGATATTTCCCATACAATGTACTTTTTTAAATGTCACAAAGTAGTATTACTTTTTAACAACTCACAAAGATACTTTCAAATCAAATAATGAAATACATTTCCTGCTGTGGGCTTTAGTAATACAATCTTTTATGTAAATCCTTTGGAGGGTGCTCTGAATTCTTTAGCTTGTCATAGTCTCTGTTGAATCCTTTCTTCTCATGCCATGTTCTTCCTGATCCTGACCTACCAGAAAAACACAGAGTAGAAACCTACATTTACAGTACAGAACTGTAACTAATGGTAATGTTCTATTCTTTTCTTCTTTGCAGCCTTCTTATCTAACTTATATTAGACTGTACTATATATGTGCAAGAAATAGTAAGTCAACTCTTTGAAATTCTAATAATTTTCCAAGTTATAATTAATCGCAAACCCTATTGAACTAAACTTATAGCAGAGCACACAGTTGTATTTAATGTATTTTATTGAGTGCATTGCATAAACATCAGCATTGCAGGAAGGGAAACTGAAGGGAAAGCTAATTGACCAAAAGTGTTTTAATTAAGGTGATAAGATTGACAGTGTGGGCTTCACCATTAGTTTGCTCATTAAATAAAAATACACAAAGTCTAATTACTGACAAATCTGTTATTTTCAAGAAATATTGGTCAGTGTGAACCACGCCTTGATGTAAAAATTTTTTTAAAGCTCCTCGGGAGCTTACATTTTAAAAGGGTTCAAGTGACAGTGTACCTATCCTTCAGCACAAAGACAGTTCCAGGACTCACGGGGCCATTTCAAAGTATCCAAAAGAAAAGTGGATCCAGCACCAAATGGAGATGATCTAAAAAATTAATCTAATCTAAAATATGCCTGAAACCATTTGGATGTTTCACAGTGTGTTTTGGAAAATGTTCTTTTATAGGGGTTGTTCAGTTCCTAAAAAAATAATAATATGCTTCTGAGACCCCAATAGAAAAATAATGTAATCACCTTACTCATGTCACCTCACAGGACCCATCCCCCTATTCCTCACTTCCCCATGGAAGGACCGACACTCACAAGCAGCTGGTGATGCTGCTGTTCTATTCAGACTTTGGACCATCTACAGCGAATCAACAGTGTCCTGGCCACCTGTGAGTGTCGCCCCTGCTGCTGTCTTAACCGAAGGTAGAAACTTGTGAAACAAAGGGGCATGCAGATGACAGGCCTCCGTTGTTTCACGTTGTGATCCGGGCACTGAACGGTAGTACCCCAAGTACTTCCCTAATGGCGGCCCTGCTTAAAGGGAATGTGTCATAAGAAAATAACCTATTTAACTCATATTTTTCTGTTTCACACATTTTTTATATTTTTTTTTTCATCACTATCAATATATATATATATTTTTTTTTATCCAGAAATCCTGCAGTTCTCACATTGACCACTAGGCCTAATAGTCTGAAATGTCCTGTTCTGTAGAGAAAACTTTTCAGCAGTCTCCTCATTATCAGCACAGCCAGGATTGCACTGAAAGGGAACACCTACATGTACCCCTCCCTGCACAGTGACTCGTTCCCAGGGCACAGAGCATGACTAGAAAACTCTCCTATAGAGGTCAATGGATGAGCTCCTGTTCACAGGCTCATATGTCCATGAAGCTGCTGTAAAGCATCTCTCTAAATGTTGTTAAAAGCAGGTCAGACCAGGTGTCTTCCCTCATAATCATATACAGACAACAAAATTAAGGAATCTACAATCAGATAATAAAAATGACCAAGAAGAAAAGAATGTGTCAGTATCTTGTTCCAACTAGCGAAAAAAAATAACAAAACAATTGGCGATAGATTCCCTTTAAATGGGTTGTATATTGTATGAAAATTCATCTAAATTTGTTTTTAACTTTTTTCCTCCAAGGGCAGAAAAAAAGTAAAAAAAAAAATAGATTTTCCAATCTCCGCTCCACCACTGCCACACCAGAACTTACTAGTACCCATTCCTCTTTACTTCTGGGTTTTCGATACACACGACTGCCTGGAAGAAAAAACAGATGGTGAAGAGGACTTTGGTCCTGGGTAGCTTCAGTTTAGTAGTGGAAGGGCATAGGTAGGTAAGTATAACTTGTTTTTCTTTTATTTCCCTACCTTGCACACATTTCATATAAATTTTCTTCCACTTGACAACCTCTTTAAAATTGTGCATGGTGATCTTAGGCTTGTGTGCAGATGCTCCACCAGGACATTTATATGCCATAAATGTCTGAGATGGAAACATGAAAGTGGGTGACTTCTAGTGTGCTATGTGAGCAATTGCTAAAGCAAGGAAGTGAAGGCTTAGTGCATAATGAACCTGTGAGTAGCTACAGTATGTCTGTGGCATCTGTGGAATAAAGACAACTCAGTATGGGTTACCTGTAGGGCCAATCAGTGGAATGCTCAACATCAAGGGATGTTGTAAATAGGTCTATTATGGGAGGTAAGAGAGAATCCCTAGCACTGGTAAGCTGGTTAAGAGCTACAGTGGGAATTATGGGTCCTGGCGAGTAAACCTGAGATGGGCTTGATAGACAGTAGAAGTGGTGATAAAATGGGATCCCTGAGAGTGGGATCTCCTAGTTTTTTTGGGAGAATAATAAGACTTTAATGGGGTATAGAAGCACCAGTAACAGGATCTAGCCTGCTGGGCAATTACTTTGCTGGAAAATACATCTTGGTCAGGACCTTTAAGCTGAAGGTTTGACATAAAAAAGTGGCTATCGGTACTCCATATCCCAAACAAAGTATCGGAATTCCGATTTGGCAAGAATCTCTGGTAGTTGGAAAGGAAAGTTAATGCTTGACAACTCTATTTGTCCGTAATAATTTATTATTTGAAACAACACGCTTTATGTCAGTAACAACACTTTGTCAGGTTCCAGTGTTACAAAATTCATTGTTTCAAATAATTAATCCTTACAGACAAATTGTCTTGTTAAGCCCCAACTTTCCTTCCCGATTAGCATAGATTCTTGGCAAATCAGAATTCCAATACTGTACGGTTTGGGCTACAGAGTACTGACAACAGTCCACTTGTACTCTATGTGTGCATTCATAGCAAAGAGCAGCTGACCTTGGCTTTACGGCACACCCCGGCTTTTCAGAGAGTTGTGTCTCCAGAAGCTCAACACTGTAAGGTGAGCACATACTGATATATTTCACATAACAGTATATTATACTACTTCACAGGGGAGAGCTTCTTTGTTTTTTTTCTCTTTTTCTTCTATAAAGTGGTTGCCAGACAGATAAAAACTAGCAGGTATGGTTCTGTAAGGGGGTCCTTTGAAAAGAACAATGAGCATGACTAGTATGATTAGATCGATGATAATGTTAGATCGATGATAATGTTGTATTATCTGTAATGTTCCAAGAAAGTGCCACCTAGTATGAAAGATAAGCTTTTATGCCTCTATTGAGATTTGCAACTAACAAGATTGCTGTGCCACTTTGTGTGAAAATGTGAGTCCAGTAAACTTGTTTGTGTTTATTAAATTGGTCTGAAAGCCGAGGCTACATAATGGGCGGTCGTACTGTCATCCTTTTGACTGAGGATAGTTTTCTGCTACAAAGTTCTAAACAAAAGTCTGGTAAAAAAATGAAAAAGAACTGGCTGGAAAACAGAAAATTATTAGTGTGGTGGCTCAAGGCAGAAATTAAATGCTAGAACAATGTCATAAGCCGTGACGCTAGCCTGTGTTTCCCAACTCCTGTGCTTCTGGAAAGGTTTATGAAATACTTATTTAATCTAAATCCTTTATAAACTTGTCATAAAACACAACAATATTACTTACTGCCTTATACATGCTTCTCAGCAACATAAAAAAAAATTACAGGCTTGCAAATTTATATTGTTTCCCCAATGCAATATGTAAACAGCCAGGAGCCCATAAAGAATGTTTTATGATATTCAGAATGAAGCATAATGAAAATCCATGGTCTTCTACCACAGCCATTAATGTGGCACATGAGTCCTTTGTGACAGAAGACACATTGCAATAGTTGATGTTAAGGGGTTTTTCAATGTCCCTTTGAGCAGATAATTTTCTTGGTTGCTGCAAACAATCCAGTGTGAAAGTTTCATTCTCTCTAAATGTACATCCACATCCAGCACTCCAGTAAAATAGCATGGCACCATATTGTTTATTACTTTTCTATTTTATAGTATTGCATATAAAAATCAGTAATCCCCTCTCAGCAGCTTTTTTTTAACACTATGTAAGGAAAGTTTTGGTATGACACTGGATAATGGTGAGGAAGATTTTCTGTTTCTATGGAAGTAATGCAACAAAATATGCTAAGAGCAATGTTAAAAGATCAAGCACTTAATATACTAGTCATTTACTCAAATTAGAGAATAAGGTAGAGTTTCATTTAAACTTTTAGGGGATAAAATGTAATTAACTAAGTACAAAAGTCAACCTGCAAATAATCTTAAAAGTCTCTTTTTTGTATACCTTTGGCATCCAGTTCTTCTTTATCTTACAAATATAGCAGGAGGCTTGAAAGAAGGGTCAAATTGAATGTGGTGATGTTAATCACAGTTATATAGGGCGGTAACCCGTATGGGTTTGAGATTGTAGGATGAGGGGCCTAGTGGTGACTGATTTACTACAGGAGATGGCAAGAAATACACACACCATCTGTTGTAATGCTGAATTCAAGAATTCTTCATTTATTAAGGCACTTAAAGGGGTTGTCTCGCTACAAAGAATAGCTTTCAAATTATAGGGAACACAAAATAAAGACATTTTCCAAATATATTGCTTTGTTCCTTTGTTTTCCCTAAGGAGATACAAGTGAATTTATGACCTCCCTGGCTATTTCAGTTCCCTCAGTAACCGACCTGTATACAATTCTCCCCCTGCTGTTTGTTCAATGAGATAACAGTGATTGACATCACACAGGTCACAGCAGTGTTCTCTGCTGCTCAGCAGTAAAAAGCTTGATTTATGTAAAATAAATAGAACTGTAATTAGTGCTTTTGTTTTGGGGATCAGACAAGAAGTCCTGTTAGTAGTTTGAGAAGCTAATCTGATCTAATTAGCATCTGAAAGCAGAGCAAGGTGCACAGAGCTGTACAAGCTGTATGCAAATGAGCATATGCAAATGAGTCAGTCTGAACCAGGAAGTGGCAGAGCATTTCATTCATGCATTGTCTGAAACTCTGAAGAGAGACAACTCCTTTAAAGGATTGTTCTCACCATGCTGTTTCATATAGCCTGCTTTTCACAACTTGCTTCATACTTACACTTCCTGGTCAGGCTGTGGGTGGTTCTACAGCAGTGATTGCCATATCAGTTTTGCTGTTCCTATCTGAGTCTGTTAGAGGGACATTGGCAATGCAGATGTTGTAACTGCAGGGCAGAAGGCTACATAACTCTAAAGGGTTAAAGTTTGTCAGTAGGAAATATAGATAGGCTCCTGTGCTGCTGATAAGACACAACAGGGAGAGACATCACCATCCCGGCCAGGGCTGCTAGAGCAGAGAGGGATGGTCAGTATCCTTGGGAAGCTTGTATACACAAGCAAGAGACAACTGCCCTGCTTGTCCCTGCTTTACACCACACTTACTATATGTTTCGGACACTTCTTGTCTGACAAAAGGGGAGTAGCCTCTTTAAAAGGTCGTGATTTTGCCAAAATTTGGTTGCATGTTAGTGGCATAAAGTAAGCCAATTTAAAGATGATATAAAGTTTGACTAGATAGTTTTAATCTGCGCCAGATTTATCAACACCATGATAAATGTGTCGAATTGTAAGACTGTCTAGTCTAACTTAGAACTGTCTAAGAGTTAGACAATATTGATAAATCTCACCAAATGTATTTGGTTATGGTTTTTATTTACTTTTGCCTAGATATTACAAGCTAATCAATGTGGTGAGAATACCTCTTTAAGCTTCACAGTTACGGGGAACATATTTACAAGTTAAGAAATATGGTCGTTCTCACTAGAAGGCATAGAGCTTGGTTGCAGTTGCCAACTGGTGCTTCTAAACCATTGTAGCACTTACTGTTTTAGTCTCTAGATACCAGTTTCCAAATACATCTAATACCTGCCTCTTGATCCATGAGCTATATACTGTATCACCACCATAAACGGTTTGAATAATACCATCGTACTGTTACTGAATATAAACCATTACATGAAGACCACTATTACCACCATACAGTGACCATATAGGGGTAGATACCGGTGTACACAGGCTCTGCAGCTGTATAAGTAATTACAGGGCAGTTACATTTACTGACTCACAGGTGACGACTTGATCTAATGAGTTGTTCTCTTTCCCTTTTTTTTTTCCATCCAGTTCGGACCACCATGATGACTTCTCCCGGCCATGAATCCCTGCAGAATTTACAACACAAACATGTTAGACTCCAAACAGTGAAAGTACCCCATTAGATCAATAGGCATCCATTTGTGCCACCAATAGGTAGGAAGACACTCTAGTAGGCAGGTAGATAGAGTCCCTTCTGGTAGGTAGGCAGGTAGATAGAACCCCTCCTGGTAGGTAGGGAGGTATATAGGGCCAGTTATGGGAGATAAACTGGTATATAGGGCCAGTTACGGCACATAGGGTGGTATATAGTGCCAGTTACAACAGGTAGGCTGGTATATAGGACCAGTTACGACAGGTAGGCTGGTAGTTAGAGTGGTATATAGGGCCAGTTACGGCAGGTAGGGTGATATATAGAGCCATTAATAGTAGGTAGGGTGGTATATAGGGACAGTTAAGGCAGGTAGGTTGGTATCCAATAGGTAGAAAAAAGATGATACCGCGGGACCGTGGACAATAAAAACCAAGACTTATTGAAACTAAGGTGGTGTTATACAACCCAAATGAAACGCCGTCGCGTTTCATTGGGTTGTATTACACCTTAGTCTAAGGTTGGGGCCATCTTGTTTTCTTTCATTCTGTTTTTTTTCAATAAAGAATCTTGGTTTTTTATTGTCCACGGTACCCCGGTATCATCTTTTTTCTACCTATTGGATTACATACGGGCCGCTTTGACCGGGATACCTGCGGAGGCCATCAATTTATGGGGTAAGCTGGTCCATTGGACTGTTTTGACTACTATCGCAGGTAGGTTGGTATACAGGGCCAGTTATAGCAGGTAGGCAGGTATACTGGGTCAGTTACAGCAGGTAGGGTGGAATATAGGGCCAGTTATAGCAGGTAGGCTTGTATATAGGGCCAGTTATAGCAGGTAGGGTAGTATATAGGGTCAGTTATAGCAGGTTGGGTTATACATAGGGCCAGTTATAGCAGGTAGGGTGGCATATAGGGCCATTTATAGCAGGTAGGGTGGTATATAGGGCCAGTAATAGCAGGTAGGGTGGTATATAAAGTTAGTTATATCAGGTAGGGTGGTATATAGGGCCAGTAATAGCAGGTAGGGTGAAATATAGGGCCAGTAATAGCAGGTAGGGTGGTATATAGGGCCACTTATGGTAGGTATTCTGCCCACCATTAAACAAAATAATAAAAATAATACTTACCTCAGCTCTCGCATGTACCAGCTCTCGCATCTCGCCAGTTCTCGCATCTACCAGGCTCCAAGTCTAGGCATAGGCTTAGGGCCTAGTACGGGCAGCGGCACGATGACATCATTGCATCGTGCCGCTGCCTACAGTGGACTAAGTGGCCGGTGTCAGTGTATACTGGCTGCTTTGTCCCAGCCGCTGCCTGCCCATGCAGGCGGCAGCTGTGAGCGATGTATCACTCGGTTTATGTGACCCAGCAATACAGCATGTGGCGAGGGGGGCCTACTGGCCCCCCAGCTCAGGGGCCCGGTCACAACTGCGACCTTTGTGAATCCTGTAGCTACGCCACTGCTCTCTACCAGCTTTGCACATCTTAAGGCTGGAATTTTTGCCCATCTTTCTTTGTAAAATACATCTAGATCAATCAGATTGGTTGTCGAACATTTGTGAACAGCAATTTTCAAGTCATGCTATGGATTCTCAATGGGATTCAGGTCTGGACTTTAACTGGGCTATTTTAACATGAATATGCTTTGATTTAAACCATTCCATTGTAGCTTTGGCTGTATGTTTACGGTTGCTGTCCTGCTATAAGCTGAACGTATACCCCAGTCTCAAGTCTTTCAGGTTTTCTTCAGGAATGTCCTTAGCTCCATCCAACTTTCCACCAACACTGATCACCTTCCCAGTCACTGCTGAAACAAATCTCCTCCCCCCTCCCACACAGCATGATGTTGCCACCACCATGCCTTATGGTGATGTGCAGTGTTGGCTTTCCTCCATACATAGCATTTGGCATTTAGACCACAAAGTTCAGTTTTGGTCTCATCCGAACAGAGGCCCTTTTTGCACATGCTTGGCTGTGTCCCCGACATGTTTTTTTGCAAACTGCAAATTAAACTTCTCATGACTTGCATTCTAAAATGGCACTCTTCTACCATAAAGACTAGATCTGTGGAGAACACAACTAATGGTTGTCCTGAGGACAGATTCTCCCACCTGAGCTGTGGATTTCTGCAGCTCCTCCAGAATTACCCTGGGCCTTTTGGTTGCTTCCAGGGGCGTAACTAGAGAAGCCTGGGCCCCATAGCAAACTTTTGGATTGGGCCCCTACCCCTCCCCCCACCCGCCTCCCCGACCCTGAACATTTACCAGGACATGCAGTAAGATAATGTAGATAATACAAGGGGCAAATACCTCACCATACCATACTCACTATCATACTGTTACCAAACAAATCCACTATACCAAAACCAA
This sequence comes from Phyllomedusa bahiana, assembly GCA_025379985.1. Lineage (NCBI taxonomy): Eukaryota > Metazoa > Chordata > Amphibia > Anura > Hylidae > Phyllomedusa > Phyllomedusa bahiana. Next base: position 19,046 of record JAODAL010007434.1, read on the forward strand.
CATTATCAATAACACTACTACACATGGACCTTATTATACCACCAGAACACGACCACAAATTACCACCACACAGTGAATGAATAATACCCCTACACTATTACCGATCAGTACACAAAGACCAATAGTACCGCCATATAGTGACCATATGGTGGTATATACTAGTGTACACAGGCTCTGCAAACTGTATATAACCACCATATAGTGACCATATAGTGGTAGATATCAGTGTACACAGATTCAGCAGACATATAAAAGATTACAGTGCAGTTTTGTCTTGTGACTCACAGGTGACGATTCTGATAAGTTGTTGACTTTCCCTTTTGTTCTGAATCTGGTCCAGAACGACATGATGACTTTTCCCGGGCACCACTTGTCCCTGGAGATGTAGACACAAATATCTTAGAATCCTCACTTTTCCAGCACCTCACTCCCTGCCCCCGAAGCTATATGGGGTCCATTTAGGCAGGCAGGGTTTACATAGGCTATAGGGGCCCCCAGATAGGCCCGGTTTAGGTAGGCAATAGGGTCCCCACATAGGCAGGGTTTAGGTAGCTATAAGGCCCCAAATAGGCAATCAAGCAGGATTTAGGTAGCTATAGGGCCCCATATAGATAGGCAAGTGGGGTATAGGCACCATATAGGTAGGAAGGCAGGGTTTAGGTAGCTATAGGGGCCATATATGTAGGCAGGCAGGCCTTAGGGTAGGCTATAGGGGGCCCATACAGGCAGGCAGGGCATAGGGTAAGCTATAGGGGCTATATATAGGCAGGCAGGGCATAGGGTAGGCTATAGGGCCATATATACAGGCAGGGAGGGCATAGGGTAGGCTATAGGGGCTATATATAGGCAGGAGGGGCTTTGGGGGGACTATATATAGGCAGGCAGGGCTTTGGGGAGGCTATAGGGGCTATATATAGGAAGGCAGGGCCTCGGGGGCTATATACAGGCAGGCAGGGCTTGGGGGGGAGATATATAGACAGGCAGGGCTATATATAGGCAGGTAGGGCTATATACTGTACAGGTAGGCAGGACTATATACAGGCCGGTAGGGCTATATACAGGCAGGTAGGGCTATATACAGGAAGGCAGGCAGGGCTCTATATAGGCCGGCAGGGCTATATACTGTACAGGCAGGCAGGGTTCATTAATATTAAAAAAAAAGAAATCCCTTACTCACCTGCCCCCCACACCATCGCAGCTCAGCTCCTGGGCAGTCTGCGGGCGGCGCGATGATGTGACCTCATCGCCCAGCCCACGTCAGAATTGTGCGCCAGCGCCTGCTAGGTTTAAGGCCTACGAAGCAGAATAGGAGAGCGGAGCGCCGGAGGGGTCATAGATGTGTTAGCAGCTGCCCCGGGGCCCGGGCCCATTAAGAGCCCGGGCTCGTGGCAGCTGCTATGTCTACTACCCCTGTAGTTATGCCCCTGATATAGCCCCTATAGCCCACCTAACCCCTGTCTACCTGTATGGCTCCCTATACCTACCTAAACCTGCCTGCCTAAATGGGGACTCTATTGCCTACCTAAACCTTGCCTATCTGGGGCCCCATATAGCCTATCTAAACCCTGCCTGCCTAAATGGACCCCATATAGCCAGGGGGCAGGTGCTGGAAAAGTCAGGATTCTAAGATATTTGTGTCTAAATCTGCAGGGACAAGTGGTCGGAAGACGTCATCATGGTGGACTGGACAAGATGCAGAACAAAGAGGAAAGTCAACAACTCGTCAGAGAGACATCACCTGTGAGTCACAAGATGTAACTACACTTTAATCACATAGTCTATGTACACTGAAATCTACCACTATATGGTCCCTGTATGGAGGTAATATACAGTCTACAGAGCCTGTGTACACTGGTGTCTACCACTATATGGTCACGGTATGGTGTTAATATACAGTCTACAGAGCCTGTGTACACTGTAGCTATCACTATATGGTCACTGTATGGAGTCAATATACAGTCTGCAGAGCCTGTGTACACTAGTATATATCACTATATGGTCACTGTATGGTGGTTATATACAGTCTGCAGAGCCTGTGTACACTAGTATATATAACTATATGGTCACTATATGGCGGTACTATTGGTCTTTGTGTACTGATCAGTAATAGTGTAGGGGTATCATTCAGTCACTTTGTGGTCATGTTCTGGCGGTAAGAAGAAAAAGAAAAACGGACCCGGCGCACGTGTAGTGAAGAAAAAAAGCCCGAGCTAAAGGCTTTTTAGTATAAAAATCTTTATTCTTAAAATTGCTACGAAATTACCGATGCAAAATAAAAAACAGATAAAAGGAACTTAACGCATTTCGTGCGTGTACCCGCGCATCATTAGAAATATGCATATCTAAAATAAACATAGCATATATAGTGGAGACATTCATTGTAATTGGTTACTTTGTGTTACAGGCAAGTGACGTTGAAAAACAGGTGATGCGAGGGAAATAATATACAGAGACAATGGAAGAACATAGTGTCAATCAAAGGGTGCCGGAGACCCAGGAAAAGAAAACCAGAAGACAGAAGGTTGTATCGTAGCTACAAGGACTCAGAGCTACGTGTGAAGATTACAAATAAAAAGTGCAAAGGAAAACATTGTGTTCTTTATTAGAATGTTGCTGTAGGGATTGTGTAATAGAAGTCTGTGATGTAGATAAATCACGACTTATAGGGTTGCGGGGTAAGGAATATAGTTGGATCCCTATAGAATGTACAAATATAGGTAGAGGGGAAATGGCCAATAGAAGAGGGGGCGGGAAATACAAAGAAACCAATCGATCTCTTAGTTAAGATACAAACTTGCAAGGCGCTAAGGTATCTAAGAAAAAAAGCGCCAAAGATATTTCATATATCTATAGAATAATATGATTGGTTGAACCACAAGGAGGTAAATTTAAAGTAGCCAATGGCATAGGAATATAGAAAGGCTCTAGTGATTGGTTGAGCTAGCGGCGGTAAATCTAAAACAGCCAATCAGAGAAAAGATGTGAAATAGCAATGTGATTGGTGTCTTTGCGCCCGGGAAATCCGAACGGGCCAATCGGAGGAAGAGCTACTCCTCTAGAGAAAAAACGGGGAAAAATAATGAAAAAAAAATGCCTCGGGTTATTGCCCAAAAAAAAAAAGCCCCAAAGCAATCTTATCCATATGAGCACGTTATTTAGGCAGGTTTAGGGGATATACAGGCAGGCTTAGGGGGTATATAGGCGGGGTTTAGGGGTATAAAAGGCAGGTTGGGTGGTATTTGGCAGCTTGGGGTATATGGGCAGGCTTAGGGTATAAGGCAGGCTTAGGGTAAAAGGGCGGGTTTGGGGGGTATATGGGCGGCTTAAGGGTATCAGGCAGGCTTGGGGGGTATACAGCGGCTTGGGGGTATTAGGCAGTTTGGGGGGGTTTATAGGCAGGCTTAGGGTTTAGGCGACTTGGGGTATTTTGGCAGATTTGGGGGTTTATGGGCAGGCTTAGGGGCAGGTAAAAATAAGAAAAGTTTATTCCTCGATCCACCTCCCCCCCATGCGCCGCGCCCCCGCCTCTTGCCCAGCGCGGGGGGGCCGGGTGATGTGACGTCACGGCACGCCCATGTATAAGGGGTGGAAAGGGAAATAGCAAGCGGAACGAGGGGAGCCCATTCTGCTACCCCAGCCAGTTGCGCCTCTGAAGCTGGGGCGGAGGGCCCGGGCTTCAGAAGAGTAGCGCCAGGCCCCGCACCCCTGCACCCCCGCAGTGAATGTTTTGTTCACCCCGGGCAGGGCCCAGGAGGGAAAATTTACCGGGAGCAGGGGACGCGGTAAGAGTCCCCCGGGGGAAAGGGGCCCCCCCCAACCCCAGGGGCCCCGGGCAGTTGACGTCTGCTATCGGGTAGTTACGCCCCGGGCCACATGTATGAACCTGTTTAGGTCTAAAACTCACTTTTTTGCCCAAATTACTATGGAAAAAGAGTGAGTTTTAGACCTAAACATTTTCATACTTTGGGGCCCCTAACTGTAAACCCTTTTTACATTGATTTAAAAAAAAATCCTTGCAGCAGCCCCCCATGAAATGGATTTTCTGGGGGATGTTTTTTTTCACCACCACGTTCCAAAAAAAATTAGAAATGCTCTTTTTTACGCCCCCGTTTTTCGGCAGAACATGAACGTGTCAGTGGTTGAGGAGGATGGGCAAATCCGCAAGCTGCAGACAGAACCATCCTGCAAAACCACGTACAAGATGTCAAAATATCTGCCCAGTATTTTAACCTGCCGTGTAGATGCAGCATAAAAAGGGTTTTGGGGTTTAAAAACTGTCTTAGTATACAAAACTATATATCTTTAAAACAAAAAATTACATGCCAAAGCAACCAAGTAAACAATTTACATACAGTACATCACATAGGTATAAAATGAAAGTAATTCTTTGCTTTCCTATGGGAGCAGTTTTTGCATTCAGAGCCCAGCGTGAGGCAGAAAAGTCTTACACCAAAGAAGAACGAATAATGTGATATTTTTTCTGACACTGTGTAACATCTTGCTGTCATCTATTTAAGCCCCAGTGCCATCTGGGATAAATTTAACAGATGCAGCTTACTGATAAGCAGTTACTCACACACACGTCCACTAAGGGGACAACTGTCTAGTAAAAATCTGCACATTGGATAAGTACCAGTTCTTAATAGTATGCAGAAAAGCCCAAAACCACATAAGGGATGCACAAATTTGAAAAAAAATTTTTCCCTTTGAAAAATACTGAGGGGAATGTAGAGGGTGATGAGAGAAAACAAACCTATTAAACTTTTTTCTCCCCTGTGTTTAAGGGGAAAATTCTTTCTGTTAACAGAAGGATGAGGTAAATCCACCTTAAATTTTACTGTCTAACCCCGGTAAAAGTGCACTCTGCTTTTAAAAAAATTAAAATAGACAAACACATTCCTGATAAAAATACTTCGTTTTCCAAAGGGAAAAAAAAAATGTGATGGATGGGCCCCTATTTTTAATATTTATGGGCCTTTAAAAAAACAGGGGATGTCCCCCAAAATTGAGATATGGTGCCCAAAAAATCAAAAAAGGGGGCCAAAAAGGGGATCCAAAAATCAACCCGGAAATTTAACCCTTTGGGAGTAAAATGTTGGGAAAGGTTAATAAAAATCATACTGGGGTATCTCAATGAAAATAAATGTATAACGCCGTTCCAGCATGGGTTTAAAGAAGGACGGTCCGTCAGACTAAAATCATAGCTTTTTATGAGGGAAGTCAGTGCTAACTGGATCGGGGGTGAGGGCCCGGATGTCATATATTAGATTTTCTAAAGCATTTGATCGGGCCACGTAAAAGGTTTTGGGAAAAAATGAGAATGTGGCGGGGGAAAAGTGGCAAGTGAGGAGTAAGGGCCCCTGAAGAAAACCCAAAGGGGAGTAATTAACGGTACAACCAGACTGGGTCGCGTTTCTAGTGGGGACCCGGGTCATATTGGGCCCCCACCCCTTTAACATTTCAAACGATCTTTCACATGGATTACAGTAGAAATCGAATTGGCAGACCAAAACAAAACCTGTAAGTAATCAAAACAATAAAATAATGTGTTATTTTCAAAGGGGTCTGGATAAGTTGGGGCCGGGCAGGGGAAAAGGCAAGAGGTTTAACACAGATAAATGCAAGGTTGCCAGGGGAGGAAAAATCCATTACATGATTACAGTTAAAAACCTGGTAAAAATGACATGGGGGAGAAGGCTTGGAATCCTAAAAGTACAAAAACATAAGAGCAGGCCCTGTCAGGCAGCAACTCCAAGGGAAAAGTATCATGGGGTTTATTAAAAGGGGCATAGATGCACATGATGGGAACATTATTTCCCCACTTTTATACAAGTCACTGGTTAGACCACACATGGAATATTGTGTAGAGTTTTGGCCATCAGTCCACAGGAAAGACATTGTAGAGCTTGAACAGGTACAAAAGCAGGCAACAAAAATAATAAAAAGGATGGGTGGACTACAATACCCAGAAAGATTGCAAGGTTAGGGTTATTTGGTGTAGAGGAAAGACGGCTTCGGGAGGAAATAATAAATACGTATAAATATATTAAAGGTCAATATAGAGATCTCTCCCAGGATCTATTTATACCCAGGACTGTATCTAGAGGAAAGAAAGTTTCTACATAATCATAGAAAGGGATTCTTTACGTAAGACAGTGGAAGACTGGGGAAACTCCTGCCAGAGGAACTTGTCATGGTGAATTCAAAAAGGATCTGGGTGCATTTCTAGAGTGTAATAATATAACAAGTTATAGGGCGACATGTATGATCGGAGTTTGTGCCTGTTTTCAGGCGTATACTGCACTTCACAGTGCCCGCTCCGCTGTCGTACGCAGGGTGCACTGTTAGGCGAACCTTCGCCACTTTCGTATGCGCCTAAAAATTAAGGGGCATGAGTGGCAACTGTGGGCGTTCTGGGGTGGAACGCGGCAAATTCGAAAAATCCGAGGCATGCATGATTGCGGGTCGGCAAAGTGAGGCGCATTCCAGCGCTTTACAGCTCCGACAGGCAGACCTAGTTTAATGTGGTTCTATCTGAGCGGAGGAAGTCGAAGTAGGCGCGGAAATTTTGTAATGTGCTATAGTTCTACCTTACAGCAGTGCAATATAAAATTAAATGAATTGTCAGAAGAAAAATAAATTAAAGCAAGGAAATCCTGCTTGACGGACCACAGGTCCCAGAAAAGACCTGTGCTTTGCTACCTTTTGTTGAATATACTGAATTGCATTAAAGTTGAAAGCAGCCCAAATACATCTTAAATTGTTGGTATGCAAAATGTTTAAGAAAACATCTGGACAATACTATTATTGGGGAATGTATTTCCAATGCAAAATACGTGCCACATTTTGACACGTATTTGCAATGTATTTCAGGACGATTTCGATCGAATCATTGCCCCAAGTAGAACGAATAAAATGAATTGGTCATTTAAATGAAGTACTTAATAAACAGACTATCCAAGTGCTCTAACAGTTAAATCACTGTATTGTAAATTGTATTCCAAATAACATTAATGCCAAGATATATATATCTCCTACGAAAAAAATTCTACTATAAAATGTTTTCCAAAGCCCGTGAAAAGTCCCACTAATTTAACATCAAATAAGCCAATGCAGTGTTGTCCAGTTTTTTTCTTAAACATTTTGCATACCAACAATTTAAGATGTATTTGGGTCTGCTTTTAACTTTAATTAATTTGTATATCACAAAAGCAGCACAGCCAATCGGTCTTGCTGGGATTGTGGTCCGCCAAGCAGGGTTTTTGTTCAGGGCTTAGTTCTGGATGTATTTTACGACGTATTTTCGTCCGTAAATACATCCACCACTCAGCCTAAAATAGGGAACAGTAGCTAATATAATAATAAATATATAATTTTATTTTATTACAATACGGGGGGATTAAGCACAGACAAACCAGGACATTACTTATAAAAATCTACTTACCAAATGGCGTGGTATGGGAGGGCGGCCTGCTGCAAGAGCTTACAATCTATTAGGGTGTATGGGTGGAAACAAGGGGTGAAAAGTGCTTGGTTTACAAGGGTCAAAGCCATGTGACATAAATATGGGTAGTTACATAAAAAAGTGGGTTGACCTGCCATCCCGGACCATATATACAGATAAGTGTGTGGGTCCCAAAGTTGGAAGTGGATGATGTATGAAAGAATTTGGGGGGGGGGTTAACTATTAGGGATCTTGATAGGCTTGTCTTAGAAGATGAATTTCAGAGCGCACTTAAAACTGTTAAGGGTTGTGGAGTGTGCCTATCAAATGGGGTAGCATTTTCCAGAGAAAGTGGTGCAATACATGCGAAATCTTGGAGACGGGCATGGGAGGTTCGGATGAGTGAGGTGTGTAATCTTAGATCAGTAGCAGAGCGGAGAGACCGGGTAGGGTGGTAGACAGAAATGAGGGAGGAGATGTAGGGGGGTGCAGCGTTGTGGAGAGCTTTATGGGTGAGAGTGATGAGTTTATGCTGTATTCTGTACTGAATAGGCAGCCAGTGCAGAGACTGACAGGGGGAAAAGGGCATCAGTAAAGCGGGCGGAAGAAAGACAAGCTGGCTGTTGCATTAAGGACAGATTGGAGAGGGGAGAGTTTGCAGAGAGGGAGACGATAAGCAGGGGTTCCCAGAATAATCAGACGAGAAAGAATAAGAGCAACAATAAGAGTCTGGGTTGTTTCCATAGTGAGAAAGAACGGATTTGGAGATGTTCTTAAGGTGAGGTGACGAGGGGGCAAGGGACTGGTATATAGGGGGAGAAGGAAGATCAGAATTTAGTATAACCCAAGACAGCGGGCCTGCTCCCTAGGAGTAATGGTGGTGCCACACACTGAAACAGAAATAGAGGGTGGGTTTGGTTATAGACGGTGAGATGAACTAAAAGTTCAGTTTTAGTGGATTTATTTTAAAAGATGAGAGAAGACTGATGTCAGAGACAGCAGACAGGCAGTCACTGGTGTTTTTTTAGCAGGGCAGGAGTGATGTCTCGGCAGGAAGTGTATAATTGGGTGTCATCAGCATAGAGATGGTACTAAAAGCCAAATCTGCTGATGGTTTGTCCAATGGTAGCTGTGTAGAGTGAATTGAGGAGAGGACCAAGAACGGATCCCTGAGGAACCCCGACAGCAAGAGGAAGAGGAGAGGAGGTAAAACCCCTGCAAATGAGACACTGAAGGAGCGGTCAGAGAGGTAAGATGAGAACCAAGAGAGAGCGGTGTCTGGATGCCAAAAGCACAAAAGCATGCTGAGGAGAAGGTGTGGTTCCACAGTTTTCAAATGCTGCAGAGAGATCCAGAGAAGAAGAGAAGGGAGTAGTTACCTGATATTTTGCTGTCAGGAGATCATTTGAACTTTAGCAGAGTAGTTTTTTGGAGTGTAAAAGAGCGGAAACCTGATTGCAGGGGGGTCAAGAAGAGAGTTAGCAGAGAGATAACGGATTAGGCGAGAGTAGACCAAGCGTTCAAGGAGGTTGGAGATGAAAGGCAGGTTAGAGACTGGTCGATAGTTGGCAGCGCAGGACGGGTCCAGAGAGGGCTTTTTAGCAAAGGAGTTATAACAGCGTGTTTAAAGGAAGATGGAAAGATACCAGTGGAGAGAGAGAAGTTACAGATTGTAGTGAGGGGAGAGAGGAGAGATGGAGAAATGGACTGGCGAAGGTGGGAGGGACTGGGGTCATTAGAGCAGGTGGAGGGGCGCGCAAACAGGAGAAGCCTGGAAACTTCTTCTTCTCACGTCGGGTCAAGGGCTGAGAGCAGATTAGAGGACGTGCGGGGAGGGACAGGATGGGTAGTATTTGGGGATTGTGTTGTGAAGTTTTGCCGGATACTCTCGATTTTGTCTTTGAAGTGAGAGGACAGGTCTTCAGCACAGAGGTCAGTGACCGGGGCTGAGCTTTAGGCCTGGGGGAGGGGGGAATGTGTTAAAACAGCGTTTAGGGTTGTTGGTGTAATGATGAGTGAGGGAAAGTGAAATATTTTTGTTTGGCGCAGTGAAGGCAGTGTGATAAGTCCCGGGGCATGAATTTATAGTGGGGGAAAGTCTGCAGGTAGCTTTGACTTTCTCCATAGACGCTCAGACAACCTGGAACATCGGCTGCAGATGGCGAGTCTGAGTCGTGTGCCAAGGCTGCCGGCGTCTGACTCTGGTAGTGCGGTGTGTGAGTGGTGCCAACATGTCCAGGGTGGTAGAGAGAGTTTCATTGTAATGTTTAACAGCCAGGTCAGGACAGGAGATGGAGGAGATTGGAGGCAGTAAGGACTGTATGGTGTCTGTGAGTTCCTGAGTGTCTAAAGAGCGGAGATTTCGGAATAGGCGATGGGCAGGTGTGTCCAGAGAAGGCTGAAAATTGGAGATAGTGAAGGAGATAAGGTTGTGATCAGAGAGTTCATAAGGAGAGGCGACCGAAGACCAGATCAAGAGAGTTAACATCCTTGTGAGTTGGAGAGTCAGGAAACTGCGAGAGGCCAAGAGAAGATGTCAGTGAAAGAAGACAAGAGGCAGAAGGAGACTTGAGGTCGTCTATGGGGATGCTGAAATCACCCATGATGAGAGTGGGTATTTCAGTAGAAAGAAAATGAAGCCAGGCAGCAAAATGATCCAGAAACTGGCGGGGTGAGCCGGGGTGTCTATACACAACCGTGACTCTGAGAGAAAATGGCCGAAAGAGTCTGAGGGTGTGGACCTCAAAGGAGGGGAAAGTGAGAGAGGGTGCGGGAGGAAGGACCTGGTATGTGCAGTGTGGAGAAAGAAGTATGCCGACTCCTCCACCCGGCCTGTTTTCTGGTCTTGGGGTGTGGGTGAAGTGTAGGCCTCCATAGGTGAGATCTGAAAGGGCAGCGGTGTCTGATTGGGAAATCCGGATGTATTTACAGTCGTAAATATGGACATAAATACGGGATTTCCATTGGTAGCCATTCTAAGCTATTTGTTCATTATTTTAGGCTGAGTTGGTGATGTCTTTACAGACGTAAATACGTCCGAAAATACATCCAGAACTAAGCCCTGGGAACATAGAAATCCTGCTTGGAGAAACAGGTCCCAGCCAGACCTGTGCTGTGCTGGCTCTTGCTGTACATTACAAAATAGAATAAAAGGTGAAGAAGAACATAATCATCTTCATTTTTTATTAAAAAAAGGACCAAAATTAACAATCTGTACAACCCTCGCATTGGCTTATTTAATGTAAAATTAGATAATTCTCTCACTTTTTTAAGACCTTTTCTAGCTGATATTTCTTTCCCTTGAGATCATAGATATATGTGCTTTCATATTACATGAACAACCTGTACTAGACATTGCAATGGATTTTAGTCAACTTTGATTTTTCACTTTATTATTTATTCATTGGGAAAAACAACCCCTTTTTGCTATTCACTAACATGTTTAATGATTTTTGCCTTATTCCAGCCCGTTTTCGAATGTAATACATGTTAGGCGCAGGTCCCTTCTGCGCCTAAGTTCCGCAATGCACCTCACACACTGGCGAGGCGCAGGGAACTTTTACACTGCATGTTTGAGCGCACCTCGGCAGCTTTCACTAAAAATCGCCTGAAAACTGGCGCTCCGACGCGCCGATCTTCATACATATGTCACCCATAGTGACTAGAATTCTCGATAAGGGTTGTTGATCCAGGGATTTATTCTGACTGCCAGATTGGAGTTGGGAAGGAATTTTTTCCCTAAAATCAGGACAATTTGCTTCTACCTCACGGGGCGTTTTGCCTTCCTCTGGATCAACACTGTAGCACAATAGGTTGAACTGGTTGGACGTATGTCTTTTATTGGCCTTAAAAACTATTTAACTCTGTAACTATCTATATAACACCACCTTGCTGGGTTTGTGTCAGAGGACAACACTGCAGAACACTATCATTAATCACGCAAGAGGAATGCGGAATGTTTGCCCGCTTTAATTTCTTGCTATTCTTTTTAGTCATTAACTTTATCTATTTTCTAAATATAAATTATTTATTTTTTAATATTAATAATCCTTATTTATATAGTGCCAACACATTACACAATTCAGTGGGTACATCTACAAATGGAATCAGACCTTACAGAGTACAAAACTAATCATTAGCTCAAATAATGGGAGTAAGAGTCCTGCTCAAAGAGCTTACACCTTATTAGAAGCAGACGTAAAAGTACAGAAGAATTATTTATGTATTTTTCAGTTTTCTTCATATGCTGGGATTTATTTCTGTATATTTTAGTATTTCTTTAAACATAGCTATACACAGTCCAGTCACATTATTATGACTACTTCCTACTTTTGAAGTCTAAAGTGTGTAGCTCATGAAGGAAGTCACTTGTTGTGAGCTGGTTTGGTGGGTAAACAGTACTCACAAAAAGTTAGGGATATTTGACACTCTGTGACACTCTCAGCTCAGTGGCCACTTCCGTCTAAGAGCATCCCACTTGAAGCCTGGCAATGGTGAAGTACTGTTGACCACTTGTAAGGTGTTGTCTTGGTTTCATGATGTCAAAATCTGAACAACTTGATTAGGAGGGCTGTTTAAATTCCAATTCAAATCGATGCCTTAAATTTATTTAAATGATTCAGGTTTCAAAGACCTGTTGGAAATTTTGCCATTAAGCTCCTTGTTAGAGATTAGCCAGCCGTACAAAAAGTACTGAAACACTGAACAGTTGGACATGTGCATTTTAAAGTTAAGAGATGGTCTCATTCTGTTAATTAAAAAAAAAAATTAAAGACATTTTAAGTTCATCCTGAAATTTCAACCAAAAGCCAAATATCCTTAACTTTTTTGTGAGTAGTATAGAAGGTGTGCAATAGGCTGTCTGCAAACATATCTCCTGTTGTTGTTATGCATAAATGAAGGAATTTATCAGAGTTGCAAAAATGGATGATTATTCTCTTTCAGGCCAAGGGTGTCAATTTTTCTGAAGCTTTACAGTTTTTGAACTGTTAGCATGCTTCTGTGGTGAAAGTGCATCATGGACAAATGATACCATTGTAAATAAGTGACATAGAAACTTCTGAGCACCAAATGCCATTTAGGGGAGAGATGAACAACAATGTAGGTGTGCCATGGTGGACCAACATACAGTACTACAGTGAAGCAGCTTACCATCAAAAAGAACCAGACCAAATATGTGTCTAAAACAACATGTCAGCGAACCCTGCTGCTTATAGTGCTCCAAAGCACACTGATGGTTACTGCACCTTAGCAGATTAGCAGTTGCATTAGCAGAAAAGGCTTACATTTTCACAATTGTATTGGATTTGAACCTCTGTTGTCTCCTCCTATGAGTCATGTTTTCTTCTTCATCGTACAGATGGAAGACAATGTGATGTCACACGGTCAGACATGTCCAACATTGGTTGAAAGAGAATGACCAAAACTTACAAGAACTACCCTTTCCCTGCTTCAGTAATCCCCCACACTTGCATCGCACTGAGCGTCTGTGGGACCATCTTGATCATTATATTCTTTCTATGGATCCCTCCCACGCACCCTTCAGCAGCTGTGGGATGCAGTCAGCATTGCTCCAGGTACCTGTGACAACCTACCAGGACCTTATTGATTCACTTCCAGCCCATCTAGCTTCTGTCTGTGTGGCACATGGCAGTAACTCTGTATATTAGCTGGTTGAGGCAATGTTAGCAAAGTTCTCATATGTGTTCAGTTAAAAGAGTTCTAGATAAAGAGCTAGGCAAATATATTGCAAAAATATCATATAGGGCATTTCAGCAGAAAGTTTGTCACTACTAAGAGTAATTTACACTCCATATATTACAACAGCAAATCAGAGGACTAAATAAACCTAGTATGCAATATGGAATGCAGTAAAGGAACTATTTGCATATACCTGCCTATGGGGGACATTAAACTACCTATTACCTTCTCTGGTGGGGACATCTAAACTGCCTTAACTTGTCTATACCTGCTATGGGGGAGGACATTAAAAAACTTGCATATACCTGCCTATGGGGACATTAAACTGCCTTTAACTGTCTATACCTGCCTATGGGGGACATTAAACTGCCTATAACTGCCTATGTAATTTTATTGGTATCCATTTTTATTTTTTAAATTTAGTGGCCGCTGCATTTTACATCCTAGGCTTATATTTGAGTTAATGGGCCACATGTATGAAACGGTTTAGGTTTAAAACTCACTCTTTTGCCCATTGTAATCTGAGTGAGTTTTAGACTTAAAACTAGGTTCATACATGTGGCCCAATAAGTTTTCCCAGTTTTTTGTGGCAAAAGTAGGTGCTTATATTCGGGTCAGTTTATACTCGAGTATATATGGTATTTATATTTGCCAAATGCCAGTATATGAGGAGAGAGAGAGAGAGAGAGAGAGGAATTTTTAAGGTTTTTTATTACTTTTTTTTTTTCCTCAAGTCAAAAAGTTTACATTCACTAGAATTAATAAGCCTTTAAAACATTTTGAAGATATCATGTCTTTGGAAGCTTCTGATTTATTGGCAACATCGGAGTTAATCAGAGACACACCTGTGGATGTATTTTAATGCACACCAGAAGCACTCTGCTTTTGTGTGTAATATCATGGGAAAAAAGTCACAAAAGAAATCAGCCAAGATATCAGGAGAGAATAGTGACTTGCACAAGTTTCTGTTCATATTGGGTGAATTTCAGATACCTGATGGTGCTTCATTTCATCTATATAAAACAATTATATGCATGTACAGACAAGATGGGAATGTCCAGCCATCAATCACTCAGGAGGAGACGGGTTCTATGTTCTCAGAGATGATATGTGCTTTGGTCTGTACATGTGCATCGCACCAAGACAAAAGCGAAGAACTTGTAGATGTGGTTGAAGCTTTGGTAAGATTGTGTTTATGATCCTCAGTGAAACATGTACTATATCAACAATGGGTTCAAGGCTTACTCTGCCATGAAGAACATTTAATCCAAAAGAATACATTTATATAGTCAGATTAATGTTTGAAATGCAAACAGGAACAAAGACCTACATTTTGAACATGTCCTTGTCTGATGAAACTAATATGTAACATATTTGGCCATAATGAACCATTCATAAACATTTGGAAAAATAAAAAGGGAGAAGTTTGGAAACCTAAGAACCATCCATCCCAACTATGAAACACGGGTGGTGGAAGCATTCATGTTGTGGGATTTGTTTTTGCTGCAGAAGGGAATGGTGTCACTTCACAAATAGATGGCATCATGGGAAAGAAGATTATTTGGCAATTACTAAGCAACATATAAAGAAATCAGCCAGGAAAGTATAAAGCTTTGCCGGAATTGGGTCTTCTAAATGGACATTGATTGAAGCATACTGCCATCTGGTACAAAGTGGTTTAAGATAACCAAGTCAAGGTTTTGTAGTTGGCTATCACAAAGCCCTTGATCTCTTTGAAAAATGTATGGGCAAAGCTGAAAAGGTAGGTGCGAGCAAGGCGACCTACTTATTGGGCTCTGTTACACCAGTTCAGTCTGGTGGAAGGGGCTATAAATTCATACTAACTATTGTGAGAAGCTTGTGATTAGCTTTATGGTTTGAACCTAGTATTAAAGTTTGTATAGGGCAATGCTTCCAATTTCTGTATGTATTGTTGGCGTAATTAGGTGGTATGTTAGGTTGGTTTTTATGAACAGGTTTTTTTGGTGCTCATGACTCAGCGAGGAGGGACTGTGGGCTTTTCGTGAATGTTGGCGGTGGTATAGGCGTTGGGTGGAAGTTGGGTGCGTTGATCGGGGTTGTGGGGTGGAGGTGGTGATGGGCTGTGTGGTTGTTTTATTTAATAAGGGGGAGGCGGTGTGTGTGGTGAGGTTTTGGGAGGGGGGGTTAGGGTTATGGTATCGGGGCATGGGCGTGGTTGGGGGTGGGTGTTGGGTTTGTGAGGCAGGGAGGGGAGGAGTTGTAGGGTATTAATGGGGTCTAAGGATGGTATGGTTTTTCTGTGTTGTGCGATGGAGGTGGGTTTGGCTGTTTTGGGAGGTTATTTGCGGGACTGAGTCGGGGGGGGGGCTTCCTCCTTGGGTGCAGGATTTGTTTTTGTAAAGTTGATCTAGTTTGTAGCTTGAGATTGGTGTCAGATCTTCAGATAATATAGTCTAACGGGTTTTATCTAGATAAGGATCCTGCTTGTTGTAGTACATTGGGGATGGTTGAAGTATAATGACTGTTGGAGACTTTTGTATGGGGGTGTTTTACTGGCAGGTTATCTGAAGCATATTACAGGAAGTTTTTATGGGGGGGTGGTGTGGGGGGAAACGGGAAGCCGGGGTATTGGTGTTTCAAACTGGTTATTATGGGGTGGGAGAATTGGGAGGGTGAGTCATGTTACTGGTAAATGATGTAAGAGGCTGGAAGAGTTGGGAGTTAATTGTACGGAGGGAACGTGGGGTAGTACGGGCGTAGGAGAGGAATGTGATTTTGTGGAGGGCGGGAATGCGGACAGGAGATAGGATGGGTGTGAGTTGGGGTGAAATGGGTTGGTAGTAGGGTTTATTTTGGTTAGGTTTTGTTGGTGGGGTAGAAGGTTTTCGGGGTGGCTTGACTGGTTTACTGGTTATTTGAGACGTATTTGAATTAGAATGGCATTTTATGGTGTCAGGTTGTTTGTTTTGTGGTGTTTATGATGGGTTCGGGTATGGGGTTTGCGAGGTGTTTTGGTGAATATTAGGGTGGATTATTGTGGATATTGGGACATGGAGAGTGGGGAATTCTTGTGTGGAATGGCGGGGTGGGGGCGGGGGGTCGGAACGTGGGGAGGGTGGTGGTTCGTACTGGGAACGTTGGGAGGAGGGATGTTAATTTGTATGTTAAAGGGTTTTGCCAGGTACTGGTGGAGTTGTGTAATTATCTCTGGAGGGTTCGGTTATTTTATTAGCGTTAATTTGATGGCTCTTTTCCGGATTGGGAGACGGGGGTGGGCGGGTTAGGATTTTATGAAGGGAAGATGGCTGATGACTACTGTTGGTTGGCTGCTTTAGCAGGTATTGTGTTATTTATTTCACTCTTGCATTTCTTTGCGAGTAGTGCTAAATAACCTCCCTGGAGTTAAGATCCTTGGACATTAACAGTGATACATTATGCTTTAAGCTTAAACTCACGGACTACACGTATTTCGTGTTACAGTTAAAAGCAAGGTGGCAATAAAATAATATCTATATGCTTTAAGGGATGGACTCTCTCCACTATCGCGGCCATTTTCTCCACCATCCTAGTTTCAAAGAGCCACAGCAGTTCAGTCTTACACTGCCTGGTCTGGCTGTGAATGGTTCTATAGCAGTGATTTGCTTGTGTACACAAGCAGGAGATCTCTAGCTCTGAAGGGAAGCAAAGTTAGAAAAGCAATGTATTTGGTAATACACCTTTGCCTACATGTTTAAAGTTTATCAATGAAATGGGAATACCCCTTATCACTCCTTCAGCAATTCCATTAAAAATTATGCAAATACAGTTGAAACTAGTGATCCTTATGAAAATATGAAATACAGACAAGGTTTTATAGGGATTCAGTGCTGTTTGTTACTTGTACATTACTCTCAATTGCTCTCTAAGTGTTTGGGCACCATCATTCCGGTCTGTTTTTAATGCAGCTGCTTTAAATAAAGGAACTGGTTTTTGGAATCAGTGAGTGCCGCCTTATTTTCTCTTCTTTCGTGCTGGATTTCTACAGTATAACTTTACGGCTGAGCACCACCTATTATAAGGAGTTTTTTAAGAGTGATGATAAATTTTGATACCGCTAATATCAAGATAATGCGGTCTGCTATTTAAGTTAACCCCTTGGTGCCCATCAATTTCTTTGGTTGTATTGGCTCCTTCAAGAAAGATGACACTTTAATGAAGAATGAGCCAGAGGATGGAAATCATTCTATATATTTGCCAAGAAAATTCTCACATATGCCACTTTTGGCACTCTTAGTATATGTTCACCATTCATGGGTTATAATATTGCATCCATAGTCTGCAAAGTCTTATACCTTTGCAGTATTTTTCTTCAGTGTTAAAGCAAAGGTATTCTGCAACAATACCAGATAAAAAGTTAAGAAAGCAAAAAAAAATTAAGTAACTTATATGCAGTGCGCACGAGATAAACCAATAGAAGACAAAAGAAAACCTAGGGAGAAGACTGACACGGTCATTGCTGGAACGTAGCTTCATCTACAGGTGAACATATTTTTTAAAATTTTTCTGAAGGAACAGAAAATTTACATTTTTACCTAAGGTTTTTAGTTTTGTGCGTGGCCCTTTATTGGTCTTTTTGCAACCTTATTTATTATGTTACTATGTTAAAAACAGGGAGGTGGATAACCCTTTTAAGCCCAAGTGTGCAAGGCGTTAACACCTACAGGTTTGTTATGGTATGGTGAGAGGCCCAGAAGAGACTACCTTTATTAGACTGATGATTAGGCAGTGGATACAAGTAATATCACAATATTCCTACCGGTGACTTTAAAAAGAAACAAGAGTAAATTCTGCAACTGAGTAATGTGCTTACCAATAAGACAAGTGAGAGCTACAGGAGAGAAAGAGAAGAACTGAGGAGCTAGAGAGGGACAGCTTAGAGGCTAGAGGCACTGTTGGTGAGTGAAAAATTGTGAAAAGTTTCGAACTTTAAAATCCCCGGTTCAAGGGCCTTAGGCTGTTTTCTGACATTGCAGTATTAAAACCACCAACTTCAGCTATTGTAACGTCATGTGTTCTGAGAAACCCCCCACCTTCTAGACGTGATTATTTTACCCGAACCCCCCCAAGGTTTTAAGTAAAATGATTTGAATCAGCCTGTTAATATGTATTTCAATTTTTTTCCATAAAATTTTTTTCATCCCCTTTTAGGTCTTTTCTAGGGGTGTTTTTTGACATTGTTTCTAAACACTGCGGCATTGAGGATGAAAACTTCCCCTTCAAATATACACTGGTAGGTTAATTTGGAAAATGTTGTGGCTTTAAGAATTTAAACAGAGCTTAAAAAAAATCAGGAAAAATATTATGTGATGTAGAACGTTACATTTACCTTACATTTACCTTCAGTACATGCAAATTGCTGTAAGGGGGAAAAACTGAACCCGAACAGTGCAAATTTATATTTGTTAATAATTTGTTTAATTTTTGCCAAGACATCAAAAGTGTTTGCCATGAATCATTTTTCTTCACGGAAAAAAATTTGCGTTCTTGCAAATGTCACACAGTGACATTATCCCTCATTTTCCGCAGAACTTAAAGCTACAACAATAATATTTACCACTATAAACATGAAAAATGATTAAAAAAAGTCTGATAGTTATTAGTTGAATTAAAATTATTGTTACTAATCATAATTAAAGGGGTTGTCAACTTCATCTAAACATTAAATTATAAGCTATCAATTGGCAATAAAATAAACCTATAGTCATCTTCCTCTGTTCCTCCGTGTCAGCACTGGATCTCACCAATCATCTGCTTACCTCCTGTCTTCTTCCAAACAGGACGTCACCTCCTACCAGAGATGTAAGTAGTGGCTTGTGACTGCTGAAGTCAATCAGTGGCGGCAGTGGTGACGTCCTGTTTGTAATAAGACAGAGGGTAAACAAAACAACAGGTAGAGGCAGAGCTGGAATGGAGGGGGGTTCCGTTCTTTTGTAGAGTATTGGCCACCAGTAGCCTATTATTTAATTTTAACATGAATTAGAGAAAACCTTCATCATTGGTTGTGTTAACCTCTTACCGACATTTGACGTACCCATATGTCAAGGTCGGGTAGAGGTTCACGCAAATTGACGTATGGGTACGTCATGGCGATCTTTCGAACTCACAAGTGGAACTCGCAAGATCGCGGCATGGAACCAGCAGTATATTACCGCTGGTTCCATGCCGCGTCCCCTGTGATTAACCCTTCGTTGTCGCGACCTATCATGGTCGCGGCATCAAAACTGCAGGCAGGCGGAGTGAGCTCCTCCTGCCTGCGATCGACGCAGCAAGCGGCGGAGATTCCACTCGCTGGTCCACTCACCCGACAGCGCGGACGATTCAGGAAAGCATCGGAGTTGACCGATGATGTCACCATGCCCAACATACCTTGTGGGCATGGTGATTGACAGTCACCATGGCGACCAGTACACAGCAGTAATGCTGTGTGTAGGTCTTCTCTTGTATGAGCGATTGAAAAATCACTCATAAAAATTCCCCTCTGGGGAAAAGGTGAAAAAAGTGGAAAATTTTTTAAAAAAGTGTAAAAAAAGGTAAACACCAAACGTGAAAAATAAAATAATAACACGTACACCGCCCTGTTCCCCTTTACAAATGCCAATCACCCCAAAAAAGCATATATAATGAAAGTATATTGCAAAAATAGCCTAATTGTGGGGCAATATTATTTAGAAAATAATTTCCTTTCATTAACTATAGTGGTGTTTTAAAGTTTAGGAAGCCTCCAGAATTATCCACATTTCTTTAGAAATTTGACCAAAAAGTGCATAATCTTTTTAGACAAGTCCTAAAAGCAGATAAATAGAACAAAATCAAACAAATGAGTTGCAAAAATTAGACTTGTTTATTTATTCAGGAAAATCCACTATCACATAACTGTCAGTGACATAAGTATGTGAAGGATTAGGATTAGCAGATAATTTAAAGGTGAAATTAAAGTCAGGTGTCTTCAATCAATGGGATGACAATCAAGTGTGGGTGAGCGACCATTTCATCGTAATAATTTTTAGTATTATTTTATTTTTTAAAATACGTTTTTATAATTTGTCACCTTGCTGTTAGGACATTTTTAGATGGGTAATATAAAGTTTTAGAATTGTTACAGATGGGGCTTAAAATTTTAGTTTGGGCTGTCAGTGGAGAGTTTTTATGCATTTCTTAAATTTTTTTAGTCTACATTTTTATTTATTTTACACACTGTGCCCCTATGAGGGCATTACAGCTTTTTTTAAATTCTTTTATCTAGGGCAACCAAGTGCACTTATTGCTCAGCAGGAAGCAGTAGAGGTAAACATAAATGTATGGTCCTGTAACTGGTTTGTAAGGGCCATCAGAATAAAGATGTTTTCTTTTTTATATGGGGCTTGTCACATGTTGTGGAATAATAATTAATACTTATGCATCCAAGTACTCCATTCACAACAAATTAAAACTTATATTCACACGTAACCCTTCGGTTCCCCAAGCTCTAGCAACTGGTCTCTCCATACGTCGTTATATTAATCATGCTGTCATCTACCATAAATATGGGCACGTTAAATTACTGCAGCCTTGTACTAATTTTCATCTCTCATTTACATAATTTACAGAATTGCTGCAGCTGTCTTGGAACAAGGAATGTTGAACAGTGACTGGCTATGTGGAATGGTGACCTCATGCAGTTGGGTGACAATGGCCTTTCACATTAGTGACACAATGTAAACAGAAGACCAGGGAAAGCATATGTGCTATGGAAACTAGACGACTAGATGGTAGGTGAGCTGAGTATTAGGTTGTTTTTCTTGTAATGGGGTCTGTAGAGCAAAATATAATTTTTTAAATGTTTCATAAATGTTTAACTTTGTTCCATAGTGCTTTTATTTTTCACATTTTGATCATATGTTGCCTATTTCCATAGCCTCACTTGAGTATTCTATATGAAAGGTTTTTCTCTATTGCTCTGCATTTGTAATGAATAATTTAGAAAAATTTGACATTGACGAACATTATTGTGATATTGCTCGTCATTCTTTACTTGTACTTTGCATGTCTGTATATCCTAGTCTCTTTGATTCTCTTGTTTTGCCCTTCCACTCAGGTGAAAATTTCTTTTTTATTGTTTTAAAGAAAACTTAAACAGGGTTTTGTTGGTGCATGTGCTGAAACAGATGGATTGTGTCCGTTCATTGCCAGAATGAAAGTCAATTAAGTTATTATCTTAGTTTTTCTCTATATTTCCATTTGAGTTCATAGATGAAATTTTACCTGAGATGATATAGATTTTAAATACAGTATATGGTGTCCAGATGAACAGTGCCATGTAGTATGTAAACATTACCACTACAGCTGGATAAGGGAAATAACTTATTTAAATCCCTTGATTGAATTTTCGTAAGTTTGCCACGCTGACAATAAGACAGTGAACGTCTATAATTTTGAATGGGTAGGTTTAATTTTTAACAATTGAGAAGATTGAAGATAATCAAAAATACACAATCCTGGAAAATCTACATGTAGAAATTATATAATATTTTATTTGATCGGTAAGGATTGCTCTTCATCGGTACGTATTCACTTTGCAGTGAGAACATTAAGTTAGTGTAATTACTCTACCAACCAACATGTGTTTCTGGCTCTTGTACAGACCAGTTTAGAATAGATTCCAAAATTAATCCTGAAAATCATATTTGTATAAATTATATTAACATTTAATTGCATTTTGCGTGAGAGAACATATTGGACCCTGTCTACGGAATCATTCCGGTATGGAAATCCACCAGGGGACACACCGCAGGGCGCCATGATAGCTAAGCCACGCCAGGCGATAAACGGAACTCTAAGTAGCCCCCGGTTTTTCACCAGTAGGCCCGCCGCACAAAGCGGGTATGGGACAATTTCTGATTTAGACTGACAGGCTTGAGGTATACCAGTCCGGTCCCACATGACTGTTGACGTTGCCTTGCGGAGCGGTCCAGAGCTCCGAGGTGCAGAGAGATAGGCTTACAAAAAACGTAATCATTTGAACTTCGGTAGTGGTGGGCACAGGCAGTATGGTCAGTCGGGCAGGCGGCAAATGGTTGTATGTGGTAACGGAGGACAGGCGATAAGGGCAGGCATGTTGCGCGGCACCAGAGGCTTTAGGATTACTGTCCGGAGAAATCGTTTGCAAGGTCTCGGTACACGGCAAGGTATTAGGAATAAATCGGAATGAAACGCCTTTCTCAATGGCACCTGGGGTGTGAAAACAAGATCCAGCGGGCTGGGAATGTGACGTTGGACTAAAACTTAAATTGATGTTCGAGCGCCCGCGGCAATGTAGACCCACATTCCGTGACGCCACTGTCCCTTATAAATTTTTGTGTTCCCATTTGTCGAACCGGGGGTACGCAGCGCGTACTCCGTTCTTTCCCATGGTTTTTGTTTTTTGGCGAGCAGGCGATATGGGGAGCGCGCTTCCAATCTGTACTCGCGCACGTTTTCCGGGCCCTGCACAGGGGTTACAGCGGGACAAAGCTGAACGGGGAGCAGCGGTCCAGGGATGAGGGGTAGTTAGGGTTGTATAGGGCATGCTATGCCTCCTACACGGGACGGCATGGGCAGTGGGCACCCGCAGCTGTGGCTGGCACCGTGTCACGTGTCCGGGGCACCCTGCCGTGTGTCTTGCGGGGTGGGACACGGGTGTGCGACCGCGGTACCTGGAGATTTTCCCCGGACCCAGCGGCTTCAGGTCCAGTTACAGTACTCACCCCCCCTTTCTGACACTCCCCTCCATTATTTTGGACGCAGAATGTAAACCATGTGTGGAGGAGGTTACGGATTAAGGTATGTTATGCATTCTCGGCTCCCTAGGTACCTTCTACTCGGGGCCGAAGACCGCCTTCCAATCTACAGAGGAAACGAAGCGCTTACCCTCTGACCGTACTTCTATCACCTAAGATGTCCTTTTTTTATCACCGCAAATGATGTGGCGTGGACTGTGGCTACTAGCGGGGAGAGCGAGTTAGAATTGTCGCCTGAGAGAGAAGGTTCAGATGGAAAACCTGCGGTCTTTTGAAAGGAGGGGGGAGGACATGTGTAATGCGTTTCTGGATCCGGAGAGACTAGGAGGAAGGGAAGAGCTTGTAGTCTTCATCCCGTGCGTTCAAATGACGAAAGAACCTTGTAGGGTTCGAGGAAGACGAGGGCCCATGTTGAGACTAGGGTAACCCCTAGGCGCACGTACCTTCGAGGAGAGCCAAACTTTGTGTCCCCTGGGGAGGAATGGTTGGGGGCGGGTATTTCTACCTCTTATCAGCCTGATGTGTCTGTTACTATAACGGGCAGAGGCTCCGAAGTAAGGGGAACGTCACGCGCTGTTCTCCCTTGCGGGAGATGAGGCACTTGATATTCCCGAAATTGGTCTGTTGACAGGGGCACCTGGGTGCCGAATTAGTGTGGGCTGGGGGTGAATGGGGGGGGTTGCCGGATGGCTGTGTCATTGACTACAAAGAAGGAATGGAGAGCCGGCTAGACTCCGAAAATACGAGATGGTTGTTTTGTACAGGGAATTTCGGCCCAACTGGAGTAGATCGGCCCAGTTGTCCTGACGCGTCCAGATACAATGTGACGTAGGTATTCCCCAAGAATCTGGTTCTCACGCCGCTCACCTTGCCCATTGGATTGATGGGTGATATGCTGCACGAAAAGTGCGCCAGTTTGAACTTGCAGAAGGGGAGCTATAGTGCAACGACAAAATCGGGAGGGTAACCCTAAAATTGCCCGACACTTCGCGGCTCCCAACGTGCTGTTCGTGACATGTGTGACGTAGGTAATCGGCCCTGTAGTCGGCAGATCGAAAACATGTTCGAAGAAAGAAATGATTGAGACTAATTGGGTTGCTGACGGCAAGGCCGGTGAGTGTACGAAGCTATTGGACATCTTTGAGGAAAAAATGTCCGGATCATGGGTAAAACCACCCCAGTTGTAGATGTAGACGGACCGACATTTCCACAGAGGGCACCATTGGGCACGGAAAATAAGATCAGTGATGTGAAATTCCCTGGCTATGTGCGTTCAGGGGTAATCTCAGGCTACGGGCTAGAGGATGCAGGAAGGTACCGGTGGTCCGGCCTGGGTGCTCGTGTCGTGGGAGCCTGTGTTACAACTCGCGTGTGCAATGTGAATTTACAGTGAGTTGTTGAGCGTGTGAGAGTCCTTGAAATTCTGTGCCAGGGGTAGGCCACCAGTAGTGCGTGAGATCATAGCGTAGGCAACTTCCGTGCTCCGACTCCTTCATTGAACAGCCAATGATGAGAGAGCGTATGGCCCCCATTCAAACACCTTCTTCCTGAGTGCCTGGGCGGCAAGAATTGTGTGCTTAGCAGTCAGGGACGTTCGTGGAGATCTGCGGGGTAGCCACGTGAAACCTAAAAAAATTCATCCGTTTCGGTAGAAATTATGTTCTGTTGTAGACACGGGTTTCTTCCACCTGGTCCACCCTGTTCCGACGGCACGGGATGGAGGCCCCGTCGGTCTTGTTTTGTTTTTCTCAGCAAGGTCGGATACCCCCCCCCCCCCCCCCCCCCCCCACCCCCACCCTGATATGTGAAAGTCGTTGCTCCGTAGTGAAAAAGACATTGGAGACCAGTCGGGCTTGTGCGGAACGAGGAGTTCAAGGATTCAGAACGCTGGGCCCGTCTGTGAACAGTAAATTTCTTTGATGGATCCGTATAAAAAATGTCGATTAGGATGTGGCTGAACGAGCCCCCTCACAGCAGGTATGCTGCGCGACCACCTCCTCCCTAGAGGCTAACTTGATGTCCTATAGAGTTCACGTCCGTCCCCAATGCATTAGTTCTGGGCTCCGCCGGCGGAAAAGGTCTTAGAGAAGAACCACACATGTGAGAATCTTGCCTTGGGGCCTTCTCGTGTGAGGTACTGCCCCTGCCCCCTATCAGAAGAAAGCATACCACCTCAAGGGGAAAACCGGGCTTTCTCGGAATCCAGGCGGTAACAGAAAACAGGTTGACGCAGTTGGAAGAAGGCAGTTTTCAGACCAACAAACGCTTCTCAGCCCTCAGGAGATCAGCATCTCGGTGTTGTCGCGTTCTTTCCCTAGTGAGCGGCCCCAACGATCAGGAGCCACCAAGGTGGAAGAAGTGGGGAAATAAATTGGCGGTGGTAAATAATTCGCGAAGCCCAGAAGCGCTGGACTGCCCGAAGAACGAACAGGACGAGGCCCATTTTGGCCAGTACCGCAGAGAGTTGAGGGAAGAGTCTTGAGCTCATCGGGTCCATCTTCAGGGGCCCTTGTTGGGCTCGAGACGAAGATACCCGATGTGAAGTGAGGAAGGTAGTGGCTTGGTTGATGGAATATGAACATTTCCCCTGCTTGGTACGTTACATACGACCGATTGTGCTAGCCACGTAGACGTCGCAGACACCTGTCGCACTTGCGGTTAGGTGCGCTATGATAGATCGGGGGAGAAAATTAGGATGTCATCAAGCACTACCTTTACAAACACTAGGTGCTACGTAGGAGAGGTCCCGGCAAGAAACATCGTTCACAAATTCTTGAATACACTGTGGAGCGTTTTGCAGATGCCCCATTCGGGCATTTCGAAGTGGTATTCAAAATGTTTCATTACCGTGGTATTAACGCCGTTATCTTACCACTACTGTCCCTCCCTTCCGAATGCTGTAATGGGTTGTAGTTGCGCCTCGCAGGTCCAATTGGGAGGATTGAGAACACTTTAGCCCCCTTGGGCAGTCCGGTGCAAACAAGTTCTCTTGTCGACTCAGCGAGGAGAGGGGTTTCAGCAGGTTTTTTTTGTGTCGGGTGTATTTTTATTGATGTCCCCCGGTAGCTTTCGCAAATACACAGATACTGGACTTATGTTGGGAACCATCCCGCATTACTTATGTACGAAGGAAAACCGTGGCTAGTCGAGATGCATTGGGGATGAGGACTTACGGATAGAAACCCTTCTGCAAAGTTCTTTGTATGTAGCCGGACATGGTGTGCCTGATGTCTCCGGTACAGGACTATGGGGTAGACCCTTCCCCGTGGGGGCGCGGACGCTAGGTTCCTCGGACAAAAGAAGGTCGCAATGGGGCAGTCGTAAGGCCGTTGTGGGTTGGCGAGTTGGCGTTTTATGGCCCTCCTTCTCGGGGAAATACGCTCCCCTCAAAGTAATGGTACCTGCTGGGTTAGACTCTGGCAGGAGACTAGGCCTAGCAGGGGGTGCTGGAGTGGCAGTAGCAATGAAGAATGTGGTAGGCACCGGGCGCTCTTGGGTTACTCAAGCAGAAGTTTCTGGCATTTTCTGGTCGGTCGCCCAACAGCAGGGAGCGCATCACACAGTATTCCAATCCAGCCGTAGGTGGCGTGACCGTTTATATTCGCAAGACAGGGAGATGCTACCCAACTTGAGGATTCGCCGAGAAGTGCAGTGGGGCAAGACGTTTTGGAACCTGATCTTCATCCCAATATGTCAGAGCCCCCACCCGGGAGAGTGGACTGGTTCCTCGTTCTCCGGTTATATAACTAGAGACTGGGAACAGTGAGATCGAGCTCAGCCCAGCTAACCGAGGAAATCAGTAAAGAGGTTTTGTTACTCCAGGGAAAAGACTACAGGTCACGCGTACCAGGGGGTGGATACCAGAGAGGCTCTGGATAAAGTTCCGGCAACGACCTCGAGGTCCAGGAAGGCACAGAAACCCTCCCGGAGACGATAGGAGAACCAGCGCTCATGTCGTTCACCTTCCACCTCGGCATCATCATAGACGTGGACAGAGCCGGGGACGGGAACTGCCACCTTAGAGCCGCC
Source organism: Phyllomedusa bahiana (assembly GCA_025379985.1). Classification (NCBI taxonomy): domain Eukaryota; kingdom Metazoa; phylum Chordata; class Amphibia; order Anura; family Hylidae; genus Phyllomedusa; species Phyllomedusa bahiana. The sequence continues at coordinate 45,995 of JAODAL010007434.1, forward strand.
TCCTACCACTCCTGGGCACCTAGGCTTTGTTGAGAGATTTCCCGACGTATGAGTGATACTTTGGATGCCCAGCCCACTCATTCTTGGCGATTTGCTTCCTCCGGCCTTTCAGTGTAACCTGTTATCGATGGCGGTCGTGCGCAAGGGAGTATTATGAGTTGCCAGGTCAGGGACAAGGACGGGGGAGGTCTATTTGCTGCACAAACGCGTTCTTGTCTTACCCTCGCAGTGGACAAGTACCTCTTTCTGAGAGATGCGCAAGAGGGCGAGCATCGTTCACGCGAGCTCCGACGCCAGAAAAGGAATTGAACGCATAGTCACCCACAGAGCTGCCATGACGAAGGCCCAAAGAGGGGGCAGACTCATGCAGGAAGGAAGCACGCGCCCGGCTCCTCAAAAAAACGCGCTGCGGGAATTCCTGGAGGGGAAGATTCGTTGGTCGCGTGAGTAAAGGGTTCTGTTTTCCGACTCTTTTGTCCAGAGGTCGGGTGTTTTTGGCCAAAGCAATGTCGCACTTCCGGAAAGGTAGGCTCCAATCACTGAACGGCCACTTTTTAGCTCTCCGAAGGATGGAAACTGGTCCGCCATCAGCTCAATCGTGCATTGAGACTGTTCTGCGAATGAAAAACCCTCGCGCAGAGCATGGGGGGTCCCGGGCCAAAGCTGGTGTGGATGTGTTAGCCTTTGACGGTGTAGCCGAACTGCTTGGGTCCCACAGGTGGACCAAAGGAACTGCCAGGTGTGTAGCATTGTTTTGGATGCCACAGAACGGGGAGGCAGGGTGGGCTGCGGGGGATGCTAGGGAGGTGAAGCATCAGTGGCAGAGAGACTGGGCCCAACTGCTTGTCCGTTGATTTGTGAGTGATTTGTTGCGTTTTGGGCTGTGGCAACAATCCGTGTAACTATCTGAGTATGCTTGGACAGCGGCAGCCTTAGGCGGAGCTTCAATGGCGTGGCATTCATTATGTTGTTGTAACGGACTATGGTCCTGAGTTGGATCCAGCAGGGGACCTCCGCAGCGCGGATGTATTAGCTAAGCCACGCACAGGGAACGGAATCTACGAAGTGATGGTCCCCCGGTTTTTCAACACAGAGCCGAGCCGTCAAAGCCGCGGATTGGACTTGCTGCGGGCTCTGAGAGCTACAGGTCAGCCCCCTGTTTTTTTAACGTGAACTTGCCTGCGGCGGCAAGCCGCTTGGTGCAGAGCAGGTTGTACTAGTAATAACTAATGTCCAAAGAAATCGTAGTGCGTGGGCAGGCTGGAATGAGTCAGGGCACGGCGGCAATGGTTCCGTGCGCTCGTGTGGGGTAAGTGCGATAAGGTGCAAGGGCAGGCGGGCAGAGCGGCTTCGGAGTCGAGAATCGTAGCCAAGGTCTGGGTTCACGGCAAGGCTAATAGACTAACAGGAACGCTGGATTTCTCAAAAGGCTATAGGCTGGGGCAAAAAGATAGATTCTCCTGCGGGGGTGGAGGAAGTGGCGTTGGACTATAAACTTCTTAAAAGTTAGAGACATGGGGCCCGGCAATTAGCCAATTACCGGCGCACTGTCCTTTAAATTACGCATGAACGATTGGCGTCTGTGGCTATGCGCGCGTTCATACCTGGGCTTGCGCGCACGCGCACTCCTCGGCCCAGCAGGGGACGTCGGAGTTCGCGAACGGGTGAGCGCGCGGTCAGGTGAGGAGACGGTGGACGGCATTTGCAGACCATCAGGGCGTGGTGGCAGTGGGTTTGGACACCGCGTGGCCTACCTGTGCGCTGCCCGTTCCCCGCCGGGGACTGCCGCGGGGGACTACGTGGTCGCTCGACCAGCGGTCCGTTGGACCGGAACCGCGGCGCTCGTTCCCCGTGTTATACAACGACCCCTATGCCAACCTTCTAAAGAGTTATGGCTCCTACAGACCTAATAGACGCTACCTAATCAATTCTTACCTGCATTATAGTATCGTACAGCTGTCTTAATATTGGGGTTAACTCTATATAAAAAGACTCTTGTTCACAGCAGACTATAGCCAGATTTTAACCCTGTCATACAAATGCGACAAACCCAGATAAAGCGCTTTCTAAGGATGTCAAGGATCAAGATCATGACTGCACAATTGCTGGCAAATTGGGGGCTTTGGCAAAACCATAAGTTACATGCACTCTGGGTGAGGAAGGAGGACAAATGTTTGGTGCAGTACTTAGAAATATGGAATGAAATACTGCTAATATGTTCTGTCAATCAACAATTGATCTGGGGCACGGCACTCATGTAATAAATCTCACTCATGGGGTATTCCTTTGATTGATGACGGAAGGTGAAAGAGTTCAACCTAAATACTACTGTCGGGGATCTGACTTGTTAAGGGATTCAATGGGGTTTCTTCAGCTGGGACAATTGAGTTCATGCCAAAGAAAACCATTTGGGTATCACATTATATGCTGTAATGGTTTCACACAATCCTTGCAGTACCTCTGCTCTAAGAATGGCACATGTGCAGGCCCCTGTCTGAAGGCATCTGCTCAGTGAATACACCTTGGATTAATTCTGTGAGTGATTGTAAAAAGAACGGGTTTATGTTGTTGAGTCAGATGATACAATTGTAACACATGGTCATAAATAAGTCATGGAGTTTGGAAACATCTATAGAGTCATGCAAACATATAAATCCTGTGTGGACAACCTACCTTCCTTCTGCCAGGTCTTTTAAAAATTGTGTCATGGCTGGGTCTTCAGCAAGACACTGACCCAAACAAATAGTCAAGGCAACAAAGGAGTGGCTCAAAAAGAAGCACATTAAGGTCATTGAGTGACCTAGCCAGTCTCCAGACCTTAATCACATAGATCAAACTTACGGAAGGGGTTGGTGAAGTCTGAGTTGCCCAACCATCAGACCTCAACTCAATCTTAAGGATTTTAGAGATGTTCTGCAAAGAGGAGTGGGCCAACCAAAATTCTCATGACATGTGAGCAAACTTCATCATCAACTACAAATCAATACGTCCCTAGACTTGACTGTTGCTTGCCAAAAAAGGGTTTTGCCACCAAGTATTATTGCCTTTTTTTGAGAGGAAAAATTTCTTATTTTTCACTGCAAATTGCAAAAAAAATTAAATAATTTATACAATTGATTTTGGATTTTTTTTTGGATATTCTTCTCTCAATGTTTAAAATTAAAATACTCTTAAAATTATAGTATGTTTTTGTCTTTTTCAGTGGGGAAACTTACACAATCAGCAAGGGGTCAAATAATTATTTCCCTTTATTTTGTGTGAACATTGCTTACCCTTGGGCTTTTTTTGACAACCCCTGCACATCCAGCTACTTAAGTTTATGTTACTCCACCAAATGATCGAACAAAAGTGAAGAAAAATTGCAATTAAGAATGATGGGGAGTGGGGGTAAAATAGGAGGGGAATACCCTTTTTCTAGTGGTCCTTAGGATTAGGGGCTTTTTCCCTAATTAACCCTGCAGTCCCTTTTAAATATCCTTTTCCCCCCTTTAAACAGCAACTTTTGCAGTTTATTAGTTTCATATTAAACCCTTTGTTGGGCACAGGGTAATTGCACCATGATCCCTATTCTTAAAGTGATCTTGTGATGTTATAGCACAAAACAGAGTTTTCCTACAATGCTAAAATGCTATAGAATAGATTAATTCTATTTTGCAACAATTCAAGAAAAAAATATGTGTTTTACCTTCTTCATTTAGAAAAGTTACCATTTTTATTATGTGAATACAGAAATGGGGCTATAAAGCTTGAGCAATGGTGAAGAGTCATGTCATTAATAGATGGAAAACCTGTTGGGTTACTATATACTGTAGTATATGTATTGTAGTACATTTGTACATTTTTTGTTTTAAGAAATGTATATGTTTTATTACTTAGCACATTTTCCTCACCCAAAAATCTGAATTACTTTTAATTTGCCTCATAATTAAAATACACAATTAAACATACTAAATAGGTTATTAAAATCCTTTAACTTGCATAAGTTGGTATAAGAGTGTTAACAATTTCAGCAGTGGAATTTGATAAGGTTATAGCTTTAATTTTTAGGAAGCAAGACAGGAGAGCAATGGCACAAAACATAAATGAATGTTCCACTCATTTCAATGCCCTTCACCTAATTAGAGGTCAAATGGATGATCTAATACATAAGCCGCCTGCTCCTAGAATGATCATATGCTACACTTTTGAAGATTATTTAACGGAATTGAAGCTTCTAAGCAGTACATAACTCAAAACCATTGTCCTTGTCTCTGCAGATATATATTACCTAATCATTCTTTCCAATTGTCACAGTAGTTCATCTTGCCTTAAAAGATATACTGAGTGCTAAATAAATGGAACATTTTGACCCTTCCCAACTATATCACTTTACAGAATGAATTTATAACATGCAGAGCTTGTGCTTCATACTTGCCAATTTGAATGCTTTTTATCAAGGATAAAACTGAAACCTCTTCCAACCAGGAAGCAATGTAATTGCTTGCTACACTGACAAATTAACATATGTAATGGCATAGTATTTGAAAATGTCCTCATGATGAATGCTTGCTTCTGCTGTCTTTAACCCCTTAAGCCGAACGCCTGAAAAGTAGTTAATGACCAGAACATTTTTTTAGTTTTGGCCTCCTTTCGTTTAAACAGTTGTAACTTTTTATTTTTTCAATGACGCAGCTGTATGAGCCTTGTTTTTCGAAATTTACTTTTTGGGGGAATAGTTTAAGTACACTTTTAAAAAATTGCAGTATTTTTTTTTTTTTTTTTTTTTACACCATTCATATTTCACTTAATACTTGTTAGATTAATTTCTACAGGTTATTACGGTCGTGTGGATACCAAATATGTGTAGTTTTTTGTGCCTGTAATTTTTGTACAATTATTTTTTATTAAATATTTATTTTTATTTTATTATCTATTTTTTTAAATTTTTTTTTTTTTTATCTTTTTTTTTTTTTTGTACTTTTTTTTTTTACTCCCCTGAAGGGAGAACTGTTTAAAATTTTTTTATTTTTTTTAAACTTTTTAAAGTATTAGCATATTCATATATGCTAATACATTTCTAATCTGTGTCATGTCTGACACAGGCAGTGATTAGGACAGCACACAGTGGTCCTAATCACTGGCTTCATACACAGACAACTCTGGGGCCACGCTAGGTCCCATAGCTGACTGTGCAGCCCGGGCCTGAGCTCTCTCGGGTGACCGGGCGTTCCGATCACCCCACAGAGCAGGGGAACCCTTTAGATTGCGCTGGGTAACGCCCCCGCCGCAATCCAAAAGGGTTTAAAGCTCGGGTTGCGGAGGTTTCCGCCGCTCCCCGATGCCTGCAGGAGATGCTCTGGGATCGGGGTGTGTAGTACAGCCCCGATCCCGACTGCTGCGGCGCAGGCTCCGCAAACCCCGATGTCTGCAGCGACGTCAAAAGACGTCGCTGCAGACGAACGACCTGAAATGCCCGCCGTCAAAAGACGGTGGGCAGTCGTTAAGGGGTTAAAGACTTAAAGGGGTAGTCCAGTCAGAAGCATTTTTCACCTATTCAGTGATAATTGCCAGATTGGTGGGGTCCAACCGCTATATATTCCCACTGACCAAGAATTTATCATTTATCCAGTGAATGGATGACAAATGTGAAAACCCCTTTATAAAATGCACAGATTTAATCAGCATCATATTTTCAAATGGCATTCAACAACCCTCTAATATTATGAAGTGGGCAAGAAGTAATATCAGTTGCTTATTGAAGAGTTTTACAGGTAAAAATCCCTATTGCTTAAAAGTATTAAATGGCATCCATTAAATTAATACAGAACCATATAATTCATAATGCTGTCAAATCCACATCTCAAGTCACTCTTTATATCCTTAATGACACATGACGTACTATTTCATCATGACGTTGTTAGCATGTATGGAGCAGACTCAGGAGCTAGATTAGTCACAACCCGCACTTGCTATCAGTAGAAAAGATCAGTGATAGCTCTGTTTCAAGACATTTAACTATTTATAATAACGAAAGTCCTGAGTCTGCCATTAATATGCTCTTATTATCCAACACCAGGGTGTAATAGGAAATCACTAAAATTGTCATATATTGCAGTACATAAGTACAGCAGAAGTATCAGACTGGAGCGCTTGGGGCCTACTAGCACAGTTCATTTTTGAGGTCCACCAGTGGAGTGTCAGGAATCTCCTGCCATACCTTGGAACTTGTATCTGTGTATTTTCCCTTAGTTTGCCCTCCAGTCAAGATGGTGGATCGTGTTCTCAGCTGGTGCCATCTTTTTTCCTGTTTTCCTGTTGACAGCATATATAAACTCCTCAAGCCTGATCTCCATTGCTTGTGCAGTATTGTTGTTAAGCTACTCGCTGTGCAGTCCTCTAGCCTGGACTTGCTTGTCATTGTTAGTTCCTCACCTTTGCGGTTTACCCTGCAGAAATCTGATACTACGTATCGCTCAACTGTGCTTCTCCGGACCTGCCAGGATCCAGTTACATCTCTGCTGCCTCCTGTTCCTGTTCTACATCCGTCTTCGCTGTGGCCCAACGGCCATTCAGCCATTGATTCCAGCTGTCTCCACTAGTATGTGGACAGGATACTCAAGCCGAAAAAAAGGAGTCCGTTGGGGCTGGTAGTCCAGAAAGCTCGCTTCAAACAGGCTTCAACTGTATGGCTAACATGCGCCACCGAGATGCAAGCATTGAAAAACTAAATGTGACGCTTATGAAGGCCAGGAAGGCCATAATATCCAAGTGGTATGGACAAGCGATCCAGGAACTACGCGGAAACGGTGCACGATTATCCGACCGGATGGTCCACCTGGAGAGTCAAGCCTCTGGACCCCACTTCGGATGCCTGTCATGAGCCCGAAATTGCCACCTTCAGATTCGGCGGAGATCGTGACAAATTCGGGTTTCCTCAAATCAATGTAGGCTATACTCGACGCAACCACTGCGCAATTTCCTACAGACAGATCGAAGGTACCTGTTATATTATTATGCTTGCTGACGACAAAGCCATTGCCTGGGGTCTTAGTCCTTTAATGAGACTCAAGAAGCCGGCTGAATTCCTCGGAGGGAGTTCATCGACGCCATGAGTCAGAGTTGACGATCCCAATCGCGGTGCTACTTGTGGAAAGCTGCAAATACTATCCTTGCGCGCAGGGCACACGCCCATAGCCAAAGTATGCCATGGAGATCAAGAGGTGGGCAGTCGACACCAAACAGGAATGACGCAGCAAATTGTCTTATTTTCAGGAAAGGGACTACGCAGTACGTAACAGATGAAATTGCCATGCCGAGGCCCCTTTAGGTTTGGATGCCTTCATAAATCACTGTATCCGAATCGATCACACGACTGTCAGAACGCGACAGGAGAGATGGGTACTCTAAATTTTGATACTAAGCAGTCTCCTGCCAGTCCTGCCAGCTTTCCTAAGGAACCCCAGGGAAGATCCGCAGAGATGCCAGGGAATTGAGCCTATGCAAGTGGATTCCATAGTAAAAACGTGAGAGCTCAGAAGAAGGGAGCAACGGCTCGGGGAAAGTCTTTGCTTCTATTGTGGAAAAGGTCTGACCACTTCTTATCAACTGCCTAGCCGTCCACGGAGACTGGTGGGCAGCCATTATGGACCACGACCAGCCCAGATGGAAGGAATCAATTGCTTCAGAAACAGACTTATCTGAAAACACAATTATCATTCCATCTCATCGGTGGCACCTCATATTAGAAAGGAAACAAAGGACTCTCATTACATTCCTTATCGAATAAGTTCAGGGATAAAAACAAGTCATTAGGACTTTTGCAAAGTGATTTGTTTACTGTATGAGATCTTCATATGTTACGTTTCAAAACATCAGCGAGATACAACGCATCATAAACATTTTGCAAGGGCTGTTAGTACAACAGAGAGCGCAATACCATCCAATAGAGGACTATGCCAACCCTAAATCACCGAACACGTTCGCGCAGGTGACAGAGCCTATCGTTCTGTTTGCTGAGGTACGAGTGTAGCCCTGGAGGAGACGAGAGATCCAGAAGGAGGATAAGCGGCTCTGCTGAAAGCATTTTCCATGAGCAGCATACCGTGAGTCAGCCATTCTACCCGCCCGAAGAGATCAAGAGAATTGTTTCGTTTCGCTTAAGGGACACTGTGATTTAGGGTGGCTAAAGTTCTCTATTGTCTGGGTCTTGCGCATCTGTTGTACTAACAGCCCTTTGCAACAATTTTTATGATGCGTGTATCTCGATGATGTTTGAAACGTAACATATGTATATGTGTGTGTGAGCTCGTCTTAAAATCTTTTGCAAGTCTATACTTCTGTTCTTTATCTGATCTTTTTTCGATTACCGATATATTGTGGTGGACATCCCGCCAGGATAACTGAGTTGATACAGGACGTTTTTGTGACAGCTGGATAACTATACTTGCGTATCATTACTTCCTTTCCATTCAAGTTCCGGGTTAACTCTCAATGGGTATCTACTCAGGGTATGGTTAGACTCGGGGTGCAAGTGGGCAATTTCATGGAATATCTTTTGCTCAGAAGGCACAGGGGTTAAATTTCAGAAAAGACCTAACAGTGGGGAATGAAACAGTCAGATAGGATCCCACTGACCTCAGGGCCAGTGGACCAAGAGACAGACACCAGTGAGGATCACTTATGAATCCATCATCGTGCAGTCCTGTCTTTCCTATGAATTCTTCCCCACACTTCCCTGTCATCTAGGCTTACCCTGGCTACAAGCATAGATCCCAGCTATCAAACAGGGAAACCAAGGAGATAAGGCTTCCCAGCAGAGGATGCCCTTCCCTCAGATCACTCTGAACAAAGCCAAAGACCCAACTCAAGATAATAAAAATTAGTAAGAGCCAGACCCTCGGAATACAGGGAATTTGGCGGACATCTGCAGGAACCAGTATGCAGACATGCTCCCCCCACACGACACTATGATGCCCCATAGACTTGCTTCAGGTGCACCATACCTTTTGGAAACATTCTACCCCTTGCAGGTCTGAATTAAAAGCCCTCAAGGACTACATAGAAGAAACATCTGGCCAAGGGTTCATCCGCCCATCATTCGACCTAACCATCGGGGCTCCATATTCTTTGTTTTAAGAAGAAGGACAGTTTCTTAAGACCTTGCATTGACTTACAGGAACTTAACAAAAATCCATCAAACCGTTATCCTCTACCATGTCAACCCTTGAGCACTGGAGAGGGAGAGAGTGCACATGCAAAGATCTTTTCCAATTAGATCCTACGAGGCGCCTATTAACTTGTTTCCAAATAGATTCTGGAGATGAATGGAAAATGCCTTTAGGGTCACGTTATGGACACTTTGAATATTGCCGTGATGCCTTTTGGCCTTTGTAATGCTCCTGCCACTTTCCACATCTCGTCAATGACATCTTCAGAGACCTCCTGGATCAAATCATAGTCATTTCTCTGGATGTATCTGATTTACTTCAACTCAAAGGAGATACACCGAGGACTGTGAAGCTTGTTCTGGAGAGGCTCAGAGAGACCAACTTTTACATTCAAGATTGAAAGTGTGAATTCATCAGACCGAGATCCATCCTTGGGTACATTTATTTCCCCTCACTGGTCTACAAATGGACTCTAGCAAGATTAAAGCAATAATAGACTGGGCTACCCACAGAAAATAAAAGATGTCCAAAGTTTCAAGGTTTCGGCCAACTTCTATAGACGCTTCATCCGGAATTTCTCAAGAAAATAATCTCTCAAATCCACAGTTGACTAAGAGAGAACATGCTTTTTTTGGTCCTCCTCAAGCCACAAGAATCCTTTTCTCTCCTAAGGCAAGTTCATACAGCCACGGTGTTAGTTCATCCTGAAACAGAAATCGCCTTCATTGTGAAGTAGATGCTTCAGACTGTGTGTAGGGGCTATTCTGTCTCAAAGAAGGGGAGGACAAGAGTTTATTAACTCCTTGTGCGTTTTTCTCCCGACGTTTTATCACCCGCTGAGACGGAATTATGATGTGGGGACATAAAGGAACATTAGGCTATCGTTGCAGCTTTTAAGGAATGGAGCATCATCTTCAGGGAATCCACAGCAAATTATTGTAGCTCACTGATCACCGTATCTGCAATTCGTTAGGATCCAGCAAGTGTCTATCTCCTCGCCAAAGCTCGCTGGAGTATTTTTCTCAATCAATTCAACTTTTTTAATCTCTTAAACTGGCGGGATCCCGTAATGGGCAAGGCGGTATGCTCTATCAGAGAGTTCTCCAATTATTCCACTCTATATTTCTGCCTAAGGAACCACCCGTTCCCTGAGTCTAATGTTGTGGGAGTAATCAAAATAGACTTGCATAAAGAGATAAGAGAGGCTATGACACTGACACTATACGATCCGACCAACGGATGAGGTACAGTTGGTGCTTAAAAAACAAGATGTGGACCCGGGCAGCAGCAAACTATACATCCCGACAACCGCTTAAGGACGAAGATATCTGTGGCGAGCCCATGATATATAGATGCTGGTCACAAAGGAGTTCAGAAGACGCAGAATTTTATCCCGAATTCTTTTGGTGCCAATTCTCTAAGGAAGTAAAGAAGTATGTGACATATGTGGATCTGTGCGAGATGAAAAAAACTCCACGTCTTTCACCAACGGGTTTGTTACACCTTTGGCCGGTACCCTCTCGCCCCTGGGGCTTCTAAATCCATGGACTTTATTCGTAGATCTACCTACCTCTCAGGGGGAAGAATACCGTTATCATAGTGTTGACCGACCTCACTCAGGGCTACACATTTCATCCCATATACCAGTCTACTATGCCAAAGCGACACGCTGACCTCTTGTTCAAAATGTTGTTTCTTTGTCATTCAATGGTGTTCCGGATTGAAGTTATTCAGATCGTGGGGTGCAGTTTACATCCAAATTTTGGCGGAGTTTTATGTTCAGCACTTAAAATTATATTATCTATCAGACCCTGTCTTTCACACATCTTAAGGACAGACTGAAACGCACAATCAGACCCTGACAGTGCCTGCGAATGCTATATTGTCACCGACAAGATGACTGGGTTGATCTGCGTCCTGTGGCCGAATTTCCGTACAATAATTCCCAAAAGCTTCCACCAAAACAGACTCCTTTCTTTGCAATTTTTGGGTGGTACCATCCTAATATTCTTCCCAAATTCACTGATGTTCCAACATATTCAGCTGCTGCGGAAGGATCTTGCTTTACAGCAAAATTTACAGCTACTAAAGGGAAACACTAGAGGGGGGCTCAAGAAACTTACAAGGTATGATGGCAGATTAACATCGGTAGGCCAGCACCACTTTTAAAGTGGGAGATAAGATATGGCTTTCCACAGAAATTGAACATAGGAGTCCCTTCACCAAAACACTGGGAACAGAAGTTTGTGGGCATATAAGTCATCAAAATAATCAGCTCCATGCAGTTCGGCTCAAAACTCCCACATCTATGAAAATCCACCCTGTTTTTATGTGTCTTCTGCTCTAACAGCCTGCCATGCCCAACCCTTTCCGGGACTGTTGTTTTCCTCTACTGATGCAGTAGAGGTTGATGGGGCAAGAACAGTTTGTTGTGGAGCAAACCTGGACTCGAGAATTTTCAGAAGCCAGCCTACAATAATCTCATACGTGGCAAGGTTATGGGCCCGGAAGAGAATTCATGGGAACCAGTGAGTACATCAATGCTTCGACTGATAAGACAATTTTCATCAAAGACATCGGAAGACCGAGTCAGGTATGTCCAACCCCCCCCCCCCCCCCCCCCCCCCCCCCCACCCCCCCCAAGGTAGTATGTCTCGTGCGAGGCTGGGAGGTAATTTCAGGAACTCCTCCACTGCCATACCTTGGAATTGTTACTGTGTTTGCCTTAAGTTTGCCCTCAGTCAAGATGGTGGATCGTTGCTGCCTCAGTGGGGTGCCTTCTTGTTCCTGTTTTCCGATATATTAAAAAACTCTCAAGCCCTGGATCTCCATGCTTGAGTATTGTGTAAGCTCTGCTGTGCAGGTCTTAGCCTGGAACTTGCTTTCTTGTTAGTTCTCACTTTGCGGTTTTACCCTGCCAAACTCTGATACCCTACGTACTCGCTCAACTGTGATTTTCTCTGACCTTGCTGGATCCGTCTACATCTCTGTGCCTCCTGTTCAGTCTACAATCTGTTTCGCTGTGCCCATGCCAGTCCAAGCCATTGGATTCCAGCTTGGTAGTTCCACTAGTATGTGACATGGAGTTTATGCTGGCACCCACAGATACGATTGGCCCCACTGACGCAGTCGGGCGGCTGCGGATTGCACTCCGTGACCTTATATGCCCCCCCCACCTCCATGCTTCGGGCGACGGAGTGGCGCCACGGACCGCATGTCAATCCGTGGACGCACTTGTTACTCCGGGAGTAACTACATACCAAGCGGCGCCCCTGTGTCTTTGCATCCCTCTGCGCGTGCCGGCTCTCTCAAATTTAAGGGGCAGCGTGCCGGTAATTGATTAATTTCTGACCGTTGATCCTACATAACCGTGTCACCTTCTGTACTTTCTCGCCGGATCTATTGTGCCTCGTGCCGTAGAGAAAGCTGATTAGAAGTGCGTTCCAGTCCCGTTTGTGTTTCCGACCTTTTGCAACCATTACTTGACACCGAACTTCGCCGCCTGCCTGACCTGCTGCTGTCCCCGACTACAAGTTTGGTGTTATGATTTGGTAACCTTGCTGCACCTCGGCTGCTACCACAAGCAAGTCGTGTCAGGGATAGCGACCTGGTAGGACTCCCGCCGCAGCAAGTCCATCCTGCCTTGCGACGGGCTCTGGTGAATAAGGGGAACCTTTTTACTTAGAGGACTGCTCCCTGGAATTGGCCATTACTCCACTTGCGGTGCTCCAGAGGATCCACTACTCCTGACATAACACCCACCCTACAGCTCCAGTTACACCTATGGCACATGACTCTTGCACTCTGTATCTTGCCTTCTGCTTCTCTTTCTCTGCCTTTTTCCTTAAATAAAAGCCCCAGGATTGCCATGGCCATGGAGCCCACTATGCTCATCACTATGCTCACTATGCTATGATCACCTGGGGTTTTCCTTCCTTCCTTGGTTGGCCAGTCTGAGTGTGTACAGCAGTATTTTGTACTGACAATTAAGCAATCGCATGTATAAGTCCCAGAGGGGAACATAAAATTATAATATAAAAATAGTTTTTAAAACATGTAAAAGGAAAACCCCCTTTTCCCATTTATCATATAAAAAATAGTTAAAAAATGAGCATGACTGATACTGCTATATCTGTAAAAGTCTAATCTATTATAAATCTACATCCTTTGTCTCTTGCAATGAAAAAGCCATCATACAGCTAAAGTTTTATTTTATTTTTTTTAAAGTAGTAAACTATAAGAGTATGTTCATAGGGCTTTTTTTAGATGCTTGTTTGGATCCATGTTTCAGACCCAAAACGGAACTAAACACGCATCTAATAATGCAAACTGGAAGCGAAGGTAATTCAGCACTCACAGACGTAGGATTGAGTTTGTAGAAAACGTAGTTCATCTTTATTGAAGAATTCTTAAAGCCCATGCATTAAAAACAATCCAAACATGCAAGTACCAGTTTACGCGTTTCAGGCTAGGATCTTCAGCCCTAATCTAACATACTATAGACATTGTACAAATCTTCTTTATTACCCACCCAGAAGTAATAACCTTTCACCTGATGCTTAACTCTTTGAATGCAGAACGATCACACCTATTGAACCTGCAAAAAACATTAGACATATTCAAGATATACTAGACATAAGGATGCATGGATAGTTCTAACCAAATATAAAAACCAGAAATACATAGAAGATCAATTGACAAAAAAAAATAACACAAAAAAAAAAAAAAACATGCAGGTAGGACATCTAAACACTGTTTCTTATCAATATGAGATTCATTATCATGGGAAGTGTGTAAGAGCCTTTAGTAATAAATACATTAGATCTGTTCTATAGGTTAGTCCTAATGGGCCCTCGTATCAAGTGTCAGATCCATATGCCTCTCTAATGTTAAGCACCTTTCCTCAGTCCCCCCTCGTTGGGTTTTTTGGCAGTTAATCAATTGCCATACTTTTATTGTTCAACACTATTATGATGCACATCCTGGAAATGTTTTTAGAGGATCCCAGATACTTTGCGGGGACCTGGATGAGGTCGCATCATTAAACATGCTCCCTAATCCTCACATTGAGGCATCTGGTGGTGCAACCCACATATTTGCAGGTTAAAAATCGCACCAAAGCCAGATATATACGAATGGTGAACTGTGACAGTTCATAAAATTATAATATTATATTTTTTATGTGTATATAAGAACAAAAGTTCCCGATTTAAACATGTATCTTCACTTGTCTGCACCTATGGACCAATCTAAATGAGCACTTAGCAAATCAATCATGTGTCTCTTTTGCGGAACGGGTATTAACAAACATACTGGGTGAAACTTATTACCTATAGTCTTGGTTTTTTTAGAAGTACCGACACCCATTCCTGAGGAGTATCCCGAAAGTGTTGGTTTCTGTACGTGTGGCACGGTAATACTTTTGTATTATTTTAGTAATATCGTGAGAATTGTCTACTATAGGCAGTAGTGAAACATATTGGAAAACTTGTTTTCAATTTCATGTCTTTGTGATGTATTAATAAGTTCATCCTATTTCCTCTCAGATGCTCAGTTTACGCCTCTCTCAATCTGCCAGGTTTTTATACCTCCTACTTTTTATCTCTTAGTAATGATATTCTTCTCTATTTCATAAGTTCTAGTCTGCTACAGTTTCTTTTAGATCTAATGCAATTCCTGTCGGGAGATTATTTATTACATGTTTGGGTGGCAGTTGACGAGTGGAGAATATTATTCCTGCGATAGGATTTTATATGTAGCTGAGTGATTTTTGCCTCTACCTGAAATCACACCGTGAGGTTTTCACGATTTCAAAAAATTGGATCTCTTTGAATTTCATTTCATAGGGGAATTTCAAATTCTCCTGGATTTGAATTTTATATACATTTACAAAAAAGAGCAACTGAATAGACCGATCCTGCCAAATTAGCAGGGTAACGTTTTGTATCTGCCATACCAGTAAATATCTGCAGCAAAGGGGGTTAATACCCTTATTAAAAGTTTTTCCCCCCACCAACCCCACGAAATATTCGCTAAAGGGGGTGAGAAACACCCCCCTTTGGGACCCCCGTATTTGCAAGTGAACATTCACCAAGGAAAAAATGTTATGGCCCAAAAGGAATTCTTTTACTAACAAATTACTGTTTTAGAGGGTACTATATAGAGTGTATTTGTCCTTCGGCACCAAGTCCCTTAAAATCCCAAAATTAAGGGATGAAGTGTATGAGAAAACGAGTCACACGAGACCCACAGGAAATCTGGCCCCCACGCGACATCGTTCATACACTTTAAAACTTCCCTGGAATCCTGCAGAAAACTAGGGGATTTGAGAACCAAAGGCTGAAGGTGCCTATCTAACCATGTATTGAGATGTTCATATATCGAACCAATGCCAGAAATAATGGGGCGCATTGGCGGTGGGAAAATCCCTTTATGTACTTTAGGTAACGTGTGGAATATAGGAGTCCTAGGAAATTTTACTGTCATATCGTCCCTCTGTTTGGCTGTCAGTATTTCCAAAATTTAGCCTTTGTAATATTTTAAATTACTGTTAGAGAAGACTTAGTGGGATTTTTGTAATTTTCCATATACGTTCACATTGGCTATTACTGATTTCTCAAAAAATAAAAGTCTCTATCCAGTCTGTTATAGCCCCCCCTTTGTCTGATGACTATAATAAAATGGATTGGATTCCAAATTTTGAGACCTGTGATTCCCTACGTTAAATTCCACGGTTTCTTAGTGTGTTTAAGGGTGTAAATTCTAAGCCCCGTTCCCTAAGTTTTGGGAAATCCTCCATAAACCCTTGGTTCTAAACCCCCTAGTTTTTTGCAGTTCCGGGGAATTTTTAAAGTGTATAACGATGCGCATGGGGGCAATTTCCTTTGGGTCTCGTTTGAATCGTTTCTTATACATTCATCCCCATTTTTGGCATTACGGCACTAGCGTGCCGAATGGACAAATACACTCTATAAAAGGACCATCAAAACATACATCTTGTTAGTAACAAAATTTCCCTTTTGGGGCCCATAACTATTCCCCTTTTGGGACATTTTCAAAATTGCAAATACAGGGCTGCCCCATGGACGGGTTTCTCACCCTTTTTAGCGAATTTTTCGGGGTTGGTGGGGAAAAACAATTAAAATGATGATAACCCCTTTGCGCAGATATTTATGGATGGCAGATACATAATGAACCCTGCAATTTTGCGGGGAAATTCTATTCATGCCTTTTTTTTTAAAATTATTTAAATTTTAACAGGGAATTAAAATTCACCTATAAAATAAAAAATTCCCCCAAAGTGATTCAATTTTTGGATCTGAAACTCCCATGGTTGGTAGTGGAAAAATTCACTCAGTACATATAGAAAACCTATTGCAGGGAATAATATTCTCCACGCCAAGCTCCCACCCCAAAATGAATAAAAATCCCCCGACAGGGGAATTCATTAGATCTAAAAGAAATTGCAGCTAGAAGTTAAAATTAGAGAAGAATATCATTACAAAAGAGTTTAAAAAAGTAGGGGTATAAACCTGGCAGATTGAGAGGGGCGTAAACAGGCATCAGAGAGAAATAGGATGAACTTTTTAAATACTCACAAAGAATGAAATAAAAACAAGTTTCCAAATATGTTTCACTACGCCTATAGTAGAAAATTCCCGAGATTACTGAAATAATACAAAAGTATTTACCGGTGCTCATCAGATTCCACACTTCGGGATATCCTAAGGATGGGTTGTCGGTACATTTCTAAAAACCCCCAGGACTTGGGTAATATGTTTCCCCCAGATGTTTTGTTAATACCCCGGTCTGCAAAAGAGACAATGGATTGTTTTTAAGGGCTCATTTAGTTTTTTAAACCCCATGTCGGGACAGCGTAAATACTGGTTAAATCGGGAACTTTTAAATCTATTTTACACATAAAAAATATAAAATCTTTTAATTTTATAAAACTGTCACATTCACATTTTCTTTATCTGGTTGGGGGCGATTTTTGTAACCCTGCAATTTTGGGGGTTGCCCACCAATCCTAAAATGTGGGTTTAGGGAGAAGTTTATGATGGACTCATCCAGGCCCCCGCAAAGTATCTGGGATCTCTAAACATTTCCGGGTGGCATCATAATAGTTGGGAACATTTAAAAGTTATGGCAATTGAGTATGTCAAAAAACCCAACGTGGGGGGGACGGAGGAAGGTGCTTATCAATAAGAGGATATTTGGATTTGACATTTGATCGAGGTCCCCCTTTGGGACTTAACCATAAAACAGATCTAATGTTTTTAACAAAAGGGCTCTTTACCCTCCCATGAAAGGTTCTCATTTTGATAAAAAAACAGGTTTAGTGTATACCTGCATTTTTTTTTTGTTTTTGTTTTTTTTGCAATTTGATTTATGTATTTTCGGGGTTTTTAATTTGGGTTAGAACACCCCATGCACCTTTAAAATGTCTAGTTATCTTGAATATGTCAAAATTTTTGCAGGTGGAGATAGGGTGTGTATCGTTTCTGCATTAAAAGGTTAACACGGGGAAAAAGGGTTTTTGTTTTATTTCCCGGGGGTGGGGTTTAAAGAAGTTTTTGTACAATGTTATAGTATGTTACGATTAAGGACTGAAGATCAAGCCTAAAACGCGTAAGGTTTACTTGCATGTTTGGATGTTTTTAATCATGCAATTAAAAATTTCTTCAAAAAAGAGGGGAAACAGTTTTCTACAAACTCAATCCTACTTTTTGATGCGGGATTACCTTCGCTTCCATTTGCAGAGTGCCTTTTCACCCCAGCCGGATGATGTCCGGCCCCCGGACGGATTAATGAGAGCTGTAAAACCCCCTGATACCCGAGGAGTCCGGTGAGCTGACTCGTTACTTTTTCTCTATATACCATCTAATAAGTAAATGTGTTTTTACTTGCTTTCAAATAAAACACGTAAAGGGTTCAAACGTTTGTTTTTACATTTCTTTCTGATGCTTTTTCGGATTTTTCAAAGAATTGAAATGTCAATTCTTGACCCGTTTACGCCCAGACCCCTATTTCCAACTATAGGCTGCGTTTCGGCTGCACAGGAAACGCATTCAAACACGCATCACACTTTGGGTGCATCTTTTGATATGTGTTATGCCGCCGTTTTCAAACTTTTTTGGATTGAAAAATACTGTGTGGGGGGCATTCTGCATTTTCCCCGGGGGGGGCCCCCTCCGTTGCCTCCCCTTTTTCCGCCCTCAAAACCGGGTCTTCTTTTCCCCCCCCCTCCCTTTTCCCCTCCGCCTTCAGGCTCCTTTCCCCCCTTCACCAACCATCTCCCCCCCCCCTTCCCCCCCCCCCCAACCAACTTTCATCCTCTCCCCCCCCCCCCCCTCCCGGGGCCCGCCCTTTCCCCCCCCTCGCGGGGGGCCCCCCCCGCCCCCCGGCATCGCAATTCCTCGGAACGTTCCTCCCTCCCCTTCCTCCCCCCCCCACCCCTCCCCACCTCCCCCCCCCCACCACTCCCGAGGGCAGATAAAACCTTTATTCTTTCAAGATGGGGGAGCCCTTTCTGCACCGCAATTCCCCGCCTTAGCAAACCTTATCTTAAACCTCTCCACTCGTCCACAACCCCAATGGGCCCGCAGAGGGGCCTGGATTTACAGGAGGACCCTGACTGGGACCCCTTTCTGTACCATGCTCTTTTCCCACTTCAGCGTGAACTAACATGTAGACCTCATCACCCCCACTCGGCTTTCCTCCCTAGGGGTCCATCACCCCCAAGCTGCAGCCGCAGAAGATTGCTCTTGCCCCTTCGAACCCCTGAGGGTAACATGGAGCTCCTTGGTTCCCCACCCATCCCCCCGGCCTCCATTTCCACCACCCAAACTACCGGGGAAATTTTTCTTTTAGCCACCCAGTGACTTTTCAGCACCCTTGGGGCCCCCCAGCTTCTGCCAAAAGCTTCCACATCTCTGAAAAATGATGGTTTCCCCTGTGGGCCACTTCCTACAAAAACCTATATAAAAACAGCCCCTTTATGGCACCTACCCCAAATCATCACATGGGGGGGAAGTCCCCCCTGCCAAGCAGTCAGCCCGTGCCCTTGGTGAGACCCCCCCATGTCACAGGCAAGCTTCAGGCCCCTTTAGGGCACAAGCCCCCCCCCTTTCTGAGGAAGCAATACACACTCTTGCACCCCCCCTGAGTTGCGAGATCTTATCCCTTCCCATCAAATCGATATGAAACAACTTGGGGCCATGATCTCCAAAATGCCCCGGAGGCGAGTCTGGCATCTGTTCAGTCGACATCGTGCCTTCAAGGGGGGTCCAACAATTTGGGGGACGCCAGGCTTTACGGGTCACGATTTCAACCCTGCAATCTTCTATTTCGAAACAACATGACCTTTTACCAAATTTGTCAATCAAGGGCAATTTTGAAAACCGTAAAAGAAGAAACAACTTTGAATGCCGGGCCTCCCGAAACAGTTAAGAGGCTTTATCTTTTACCCACCCTAACGAAGATGTTTCATACATCCCGGGCGGCCCGAGGAAAAAGAGTTGCCTTTTTATTGGGCTCATAAGGGGGCTTTGACCACTAAGCCAAGAGCCACCGGCCCCGAGAATCGTTTTTTCACTTCACCACTTTACGTTAAAGAAGAAAAAAAAGAAAAAGCGCGCACATGCAAAAGTGTCTTTAAGGGGGTGAATTTAGCCCTTCCCAACCTCTCTAGAATAATCTTTAAATTGCTCGGCGGCAAACCCCTTTTAATCTCTCCAAGCAAAGGGGATCCCTTAAGATTGGTTTCCCATTTCTATCCAGGGTTTGCCCCAAAGACAAACTTGTTGTCCCTTTTTTTGAAACCCCCCCGGGAACTTCCCGCTTTCTCTCATTTTGGAGCTTCCCTGAAGTGCTCTTCCGGATTTGTATGCAGCATATGATGGACCCCCCTCCCTCGGTCTGGATCCTTCAGGGGTTTGCAGTTTTTTTAGCCCCCCCCCACAGCGGGGGTTTTGCATCAATACGTGGGGACTGTGGTTTCTGGCTTTTTTACTCTGCTCACGGTTGGTGTTCTGGTCTCGCCACACTGACAAGGCCCGACCATTGCACCAACTGTCCCCTTTTAAACTTTTTTTTTGCCTGAGACGTTTTCCCTAATGATTTCTTTTTCTCTTCACCTTTGCTAATTTGTCTTTTGATAACTTTCTATCCCCCCAAAATATAATGGCCTTTTTTTGCTCTGTTGTGGCTTTTGAATTCTACTTCTCATCTTTTTATTTTGGCTTTTATCTTTATGGCCTTTTCTCTTAATCATTTGTTAAGGTTAGGTTTATTTGCAAAAGTTTTTTCCGTCGGTCTCGCTCGCCCTGGCTTTTCTTCTCGGGGGTTTTCTCTCCTGAAAGCCCCCGTTGCCTCCGAGGGTAACCTGCGAATGACTTCCCTCAATGTGAAGGGATTTAATATACCCAAGAAGCGCTCTCAAATTGTCTGCATCCAAGAGACCCACCTGTTAAACGCCCAGATCCAGCCCTTTCGAAACAGGGGACTTCCCTGTCGGTACCATAGCAGCAACTCCCTGGCCAAAACAAAAGGGGTCGCAATCTTCTTCCACAAATCCTTGCAGGTCCAGATTCTTGAAGTTCTCCCTGATGATTATGCAGGGGCCCCTTTTTTAAATTAGTAAACTAGGGGGATAAGTTTACAAAATTGCTAAACATATATGCCCCCAAAACCGGACAACTTTCATTTTTTTCAAAATTCTTAGATACCCTTACATGCTTTGCTCAAGTAAAGATCATCCTGTGCGGTGATTTTAACCTTACTCTCAACCCGTTGCAATATACCTCAAATGGCTGTTCCGCAATCCCTCTGCATTCAATTACTAGGATCCGAAAAATGATTCATGAAATGCAGCTTGTAGACGTGTGGAGATTACTTCACCAGGAGGATCGAGTCTACACTTTTTTTTCATTCCCCCACGGCTCATATAGCCGTATTGACTATATCCTTCCACATCATTCTCTCCTTCCTTCAGTTTGCAGTGGCATGATTGGAAACTCAGACCATGCCCCGATACATTGTGATCTTCGCCTTCCAAACAGTAGTAGGCCGACTTTTTTCTTGGAAATTAAACGAATCTCTTCTATCTGATTCCCTCAGAGCTCAATAATACTGTGAAATTGTTTTGCTCTGAGCACGCCGAAGACCCTACCTCTCCACAGACCCAGTGGGAGGCTCTTAAGTCCGTTTTGAGAGGCGTGCTTATAAAACACCTCGCCAGACTGAAGAGAGAGAAGTCACACAAGTTGCAGGTCCTTCTCTTGAGACTGCATCTTCTTGAGTCAATACATAAAGCTTGCGGCTCAGAGACAGATCTGCGAGATCTTACGCAAGTGCGGCATGAGGTTTGTCGTTTGATGGACCAACAACATCAGAGATACCGTCAAATCTGTGCAGGTTCATTTTATGCATGGAGCAATAAACCAGGACGGTTACTAGCCCGGGCGCTTTGCGAGAGGAGAGCTTCTCTATTTATTCCGTCTATTAAAAAGCCAAATGGCCAACTTGTACATATAACTGAAGACATCCTGAAAGTCTTTGACAATTACTACACTGAACTATACAATCTTACTCCTCCTGAGACCCCTCTGGACTCGAGGCCCTATCATAGATCTCTTCAGGAATATCTCTCACGTACAGCCCTGCCTCCGCTTGACCCTCAGTTTCTTGCCTCTCTGGAGGAGCCTTTCTCAGCTGAGGAACTTCTCAGAGCTATCTCTGCTCTACTGACTGGGAAGAGTCCAGGCCCTGATGGCTATACGGCACATTTTTATAAAACTCTGAAAGACTCCCTCTCTGCTCCTTTACTTAAGGCATTTAATGCGGCTTCCTCAGATTCACACTTCGATCCGGCCTTCTTGAAAGCATTCATCACTATGATCCCTAAAGAAGGAAAGGATCCGACTCTATGTCAAAGCTCTCAACCTATTTCTCTCATTAATGCGGATGCCAAGCTTTTTGCTAAAATGATCGCTATGCGACTTAGCCCACTGCTAAGCTCACTTATCCATCTTGACCAGGTCGAGTTCGTTCCCTCCGGAGAGGCGAGGGACAACAACGTGAAAACATTTTCCCTTATCCATCACATTAGGGCCTCAAAAACCCCTTGTGTCCTCCTTTCTCTAGATGCCGAAAAGGCTTTCGACCACGTAAAAGCCTTATGAGGGAGGTTTTGGAAGGGATGGGACTGGGTCTGGCAATGGTGAATTGGATCTTCGCACTCTACCAATCCCCTCAGGCACAAATTCGCATAAATGGGTCCTTATCACAACCATTTATGATAAGCAATGGTACCAGACAGGGATGCCCTCTATCTCCCTTACTGTATATCCTAACTATGGAACACCTGATGCAAGCTGTAAGAGAGTGCTATTCACGGCATTCAGATTGCTAATCAACATATAAAATGCTCGGCATTTGCAGATGATCTGCTCCTTTATCTTTCACACCCCTTAGACTCTCTCCCAGCCGTACTCCGGCCATTGCAGGAATTTGGTTCCCTTATAACCATAAGGTGAACATATCAAAAAGTGTTGTACTTAGTCTAAACCTACCTGATCCCACTCTCCGACAATTGAAATCTGCCTTTCCATGTGCATGGGCCGTTACTTCTTCCACCTCTCTGGGTGTTAAAATTCCAGCCAACCCCGAAAAAATCTTTGAACTTAACTTCTCACCACTACTCACTACTATTAGTCGCGACTTATCAAAATGGGACAAGAGAGATTTCTCTTGGATTGGCCGTATAAATATAATTAAAATGAATGTCCTCCCTCTATTTGTTCCAAACTATACCCATCCTGCTCCCAAAAACTTACTTTATGGCCCTACGTGAGTTAGTTTCGAAATTCGTGTCGGCACGAAAACACCCCAGGCCATCGCACTCAATACTCACCAGATCTAAGGCAGAAGGTGGCCTTGCGCTCCCTGATCTCCACTTATACTATTTGGCCTCAGTCATGGTGCACACCCTGGACTCTTTTCACAATGCCCACTTGAAACTCTGGGTCCAGTTAGAGAAGTGGATTTATGGGGCTCCTACGGCGGCCTTGCCATGGCTGACACCGCAATTCCTACCGAAAAGACTCCTACATAATGTCCCCCTAGTAGCCCGCACCTCAGTCCAGGTTTGCAGGGCGTTCCCCTCTAAGATGTCCTTATTTAGACCGGGAGGTCAGTTCACACCTATAATAGGTAATCCTGGAGGCCCTGAAAACGTATCCCTAGCTCTCGTTCGTCTGCAGGGTAATAAGGCACCTGCTGCGATATTTGGTAGTGTGCTCTCTCCGGACTAAAACCTTATCACGAACTGGTAGGTGATGTGGTGTTACCTCAATTTTCAAGATTTAACTATTACCAATTACACAGCCTTTATTCTACTAACAAACTTGCTTTAGACTTGCATAGACCATGTTCCATATTTGAATCATGGTGTCTACTAGAGTCCTTGGGGAGGCGCACACTCTCAAGAGTATATGGGTTACAGTTCTCCGTAGATGTAAACAAATTTCCCTTCCAAAAAACCTGGGAGATGGAATTGAGTAGGGAACTCTCGGTAGAAGGCCTTCTTTCTTGCCCATAAATCGTCCATTTCCACTAAAGCGCAGGAATTAAATTATAAAATAATTACACGCTGGTACAGGGTTCCAGCTCTCCTCCACTCCATTTATCCTGTGGTCACCAGTACCTGCTGGCGTTGCAAGACAGAAGTGGGAACTCTGTTACATATCTGGTAGAGCTGTCCTATACTTCAATCTTTTTGGAGGACGGTTCTGGACCTTATCCATGATATTTCAGGGGTTAGGATACAAAATGATCCAGCTACCCTGTTTCTTTCTGACATCCCTCTGCCAAATCCTCTCTCAGCGCTCACTTCCTCTGGTTCTTGATCCTGGCGGCAAAGCTGGTGATACCCCGACTATGGTTGTCCACCTCTAGCCCGTCCATATCTTCCTGGTTTCGGGAAATCCACACGCTGCAGCGTATGGAAGAGTTTTATGCAAATTCTCATTCTCTCGCCATGAAACACCTGCAGACTTGGGATGAGTGGTTGATCTTTTGCCGCATGGATCAGTACCGCACCGCTGGCTAATTTGCACCCTGTTGACATCTGTATTGGTTAGCAGTTTTTGTTTTGGGGGTGGCTTGGGGGCGGGTGGGGCTTGACCGGAGAACCTGTTCTATTTTTCTGTTTTTGTTGTTTTTGAAAAAGGATTGCGATTTGTGAAGGATGTGTTATTTAAGTCCCTGGGTGGGTAATAGGTACCGGGTCCTCTTGGGCTTGCACTTGCTTAGAATATATTCACAGCCTTATCTGATCCACATCCAAACTAGTAGATGGTAATGTTAGGTTTGAGTTCTGCCATGACACACCTGTCATTAAGCTTTGTATGTATCCTGACCTTGTTAAGATTACCTCATAGTCTGGTTTGTATTTCTTTATGTTCATTTTCTGTCTACTCGGCGATTTTAATGCTTGTAAATACTTTATCCTTTTTTCAATAAAATCCGTTTTGAATGAGAAAAGAAAAATACTGTGTGAACATACTTTGACAAAAACTCGCTGAGCCCACTCCTCACACAGTGGGTGCTGGCTGTTAGTTATATTTGATACCTGCTGCTAACAGTATTAATCAGAGATAGTTCCTATCCCTGCTGTTTAATCCTTTAATCCGCGGCATCTAAATGAATGAGGAATAGTGCTGCACACTGTTCCTCCCCCGAATCAACACCCCGGGACAAGATTGCGGGTGCCAAGTGGTTGCTATGGCAGCTAGAAACCTAGTGGGGGCTTCCATAGGTGCAATGTTACTGATCCCATTACTTCCTGCCTTAGGTAGAAAGTAACAGGAGCGCCATCTTGTTATACCCTTCTGCATTATATAAATAATACAGAACGGTGTACATCATGGCCTCTCGTGGTCAAATACCCCAGGGTGATTACACACACAAGTTAAAAAAAGGGTTTTAAAAATATAGAAAAAAATACAGTTCAAAACACCCTCCTTTTTCCAATTTACAAATAACAAAATAATAATAAAAAAGTTAAACCTAATTGGCATTGCTGCATCTGTAAAAGTCCTAATATAACATAATTTACCCCAAATACACTAAATACCATAAAAAGAATAGAAAGTTCCAAAAGCCAAACAGTTTTTTTTTTTTGGTCATTTCATATCCCCAAGAAATTGAAATAAAGAGTGATCAAAAAGATGCATGTATCCCAAAATGTTACCAAAAAAAACTACACCCTAAAGAAAAGTGGGGGACTGCCCTGAAGAAGGGCGACCCCACTCTGGAACCTAATCTACCACGCCCCTAAGAAAATCCCTAATCTATCCAAGAGGATACATAAAATACTAATACAAAAACTCAAGAAAAAG
This sequence comes from Phyllomedusa bahiana, assembly GCA_025379985.1. Taxonomy (NCBI): domain Eukaryota; kingdom Metazoa; phylum Chordata; class Amphibia; order Anura; family Hylidae; genus Phyllomedusa; species Phyllomedusa bahiana. The sequence continues at coordinate 71,544 of JAODAL010007434.1, forward strand.
AAAAAGAAAAGAAAAAAGAATAGAAAAGTGCAAAAATGTGTGATATTAAACTAACTAAATTAAACCTATAAATACAAAGCAAAGCAATACACAAAAAACATACAAATGTGCTTACATTAGTTAAGCACAAAAAACTATGTTAGGGGATAGATATGAATGCATTATTCAATATGTCAGCACAATGATAGATGCTGGAGAATAAAGACAAAATTTCCAAAGATCAAAACATGATATTAAGGGATAAATAAATTTATCTTTAATTATCTCTTTTTCTGTGTTCCTGCATAACTTTCGACGCGTTTCCCCCCGGCAGAATAGACCGGGTTCATCAGGGAACCAACTGCAATATTTGCAAAGTAAGATAAAGACTTACGTCCCTTTAGGAAGATATGAAGTGCCGCTGCCAGATGGCTGGTATTCAAATGCATGATGTTCAATCAGTAGTAGATGCAAAGTGGGCAGGGGGGGCACCATTCACTTCTTACACTGCCCACTTTGCATCTACTACAGTTGGTTCCCTGATGAACCCGGTCTATTCCTGCCGGGAGAAACGCTTCGGAAGTTATGCAGGAACACAGAAAAAGAGATAATTAAAGATAAATTTATCTATCCCTTAATATCATGTTTTGATCTTTGGAAATTTTGTCTTTATTCTCCAGCATCTATCATTGTGCTGACATATTGAATAATGCATTCATATCTATCCCCTAACATAGTTTTTTGTGCTTAACTAATGTAAGCACATTTGTATGTTTTTTGTGTATTGCTTTGCTTTGTATTTTTAGGTTTAATTTAGTTAGTTTAATATCACACATTTTTGCACTTTTTATTCTTTTTCTTTTCTTTTTCTTTTTCTTGAGTTTTTGTGTTAGTATTTTATGTATCCTCTTGGATAGATTAGGGATCTTCTTAGGGGCATGGTAGATCAAAAAAACTATACTTTAGTCTTCAAAAAATGAGCCCTCACTCAGGCTCATCGATTGACAAGCAAGAAAATTATTGGTTGCAGAAATAGTTACATAGTATGATTGAAAAAAGACATATGGCCATCAAGTTCAATCAACGGTTAGTGAAGGGAGGAAGATAATTTTTTTTTAAGTTGTTTCCCCTACTCATGATAGTTTTGAAACCCATAAGCCAAGAACCAATCTGCCCTAAGAAAGATTTAATTTCTTATCCCAGAGTTGCCATCAAACTGGATCTAGAATTTTACATGACTACATACATATTAATATTTTTTAGTTTCAGGTAATTATCTGAGCCTTTCTTGAAACCTTCAACTGTTTCTGCTGTGACCAGCTCCTCAGGCGGCTATTCCACAGATTCACAGTTCTCATAGTAAAGAAGGATTTTCTCCTCTGGAGATTGAATCCTTTTTTCTCCAGATGAAGGGAATGTCCTCTTGTCTTTATATGAAATAGCTTTTTCCCCATACTTTTTGTAGGGGCCATTCATATTCTTATATAAATTAATCATGTCTCCCCGGAGCCGTCTTTTCTCAAGACTAAATACCTCTCCGCATTCCCTTTATAAGTTTGGTTGCTCATCTTTGAACTCTCTCTAGTTCCATCCTTTCTATGAACTGAAGACCAGAACTGAACAGCATATTCTAAGTGAGGCCGCACCAATGCTTTATACAGCAGTAAAATTACTTCATTGTCCCGTGAGTCCATGCCTCTTTTAATACACACCAATATCCTGCTTGCCAAAGAGGCTGCTGATTGACATTGCATGCTGTTCTGTAATTGATGGACTACAAGAAAGCCTAGATCTTTCTCAACAAGCGATTCTCCAAGATATTTTCCGCCTAGGACATATGATGCCTGCAGATTATTCGCACCCAGATGCAGAACTTTACATTTTTACACATTGAGCCTCATTTGCCAAGTTGATGCCCAAACACTCAGTGTGTCCAGGTCTGCTTGCACTTTACAAACATCTTCCATAGATTGCACTACACTACATAGCTTGGCTTCATCTACAAAAATAGAAACCTTGCTATTAATCCCCTCCACTATATCAATAATAAATACATTGACTAAAAGAGGACCCAATACAGAGCTTTGAGGTCACCACTTATAACTGGGGACCATTCATAGTAGAAATTATTTAAAACCAGTACGATCAGATAGCCAGTTTTCAATCAAATTACACACTGTTATTTCTAACCCAATAGATTTTAATTTACCCAATAAATGCTTGTGAGGGACAACGTACAAATGTCTTTGCAAAATCTAAAAGCCCTATATCCACAACCGCCCCGCTATCCAGACTTGTACTCACCACTTCATAAAAACAGATCATGTTGGTCTGACAACTTCTGTTCTTAGTAAAACCATGCTGGCAATCACTTATAATGTTATAGTCAGCCATATATTCCTGTATATAGTCCCTTATGAGCCCCTCAAACAGTTTTCCGACAATGGACGTCAAACTCACTGGTCTATAATTATCTGGGCAAGATTTGGAGCCTTTTTTGAAGATGGGAACCACATTTGCCTTACTCAAGTCTCCTGGCACTCACCATAGAATCTCTAAATATCATTTACAGGGGCACACCAATAACCAAGCTGAGCTCTTTAAGAACTCTTGGGTGTAAACCATCTGGGCCTGGAGCCTTGTTCACATTAAGTTTATTTAACTTGGTTTGGACCATTTCTACACTCAGTCAATTTATTATATCAGATGATGTATTAACAGTACTGGCAACACCTACATCCACACTGATCCCGGCCACATCAGCTACTTTCTCCTTGTTAGTATATACAGCGCTGAAGAACCTAATAGTAGCTCTGCCTTCTCCTTATCCCCAGTGACCAGCTCCCCATTACTGTTATTTAAGGGTCCTACATGCTGTGCTTTGGCTTTTTGGCATTTATATGTTTAAATAATTTCTTGGGGTTTGTTTTGCTGTCCTGGGCCATCTGCCTTTCATTTTGTATTTTAGCTGATTTGATCACTTTTTTACAAATTGTATTAAGCTCTTTTTAATTTTCAAAGACTAACACTGACCCCTCTGACTTATATTTTTTAAATGCCCTTTTTATTATTTATTGCCCTTTTAACTGAAGGTAGAAGCCATGTTGGATTTAATTTTAATCGTCTATACTTGTTTCCTATAGAAATACATTTTTCTATATATTTCCCCAGAGTATATTTAAAGCTCTGCCATTTGGCTTCTACATCACTATTTAATAATAGCTATTCCCAGTCTATGTCCTGTAGTGCATCCCTCAGTAAGGGGAAATAGTTTTTTTTTTTTTTTATTATGGGCGACATGTATGAAGATCGGTGCGTTAAAGTGCCCGTTTTCACTTTTTTTTTTCGTGAAAACTGCGCCTGATTTATGTTGGCCCCGATTGCGCTCACAAATGTGGATTAAAGTTCCCTGCGCCTCGCCAGTGTGTGAGGCACAGTGCGGAACTTAGGCACATAAGGAATGTGCCTAACATGTATTAAGTTTAGAGACAGGGAGGGTCAGCGAAAAATCTTAGCATGTTAGTGAAGAGCAAAAATGTATTTTTACTTCTTTCACCTTGTATTCTATTTAGTATATATAGCAAGAGCCAGCACAGCACAGGTCTTGCTGGGACCTGTGGTCCTCCAAGCAGGATTTCCATTGGTATCAATTCTAAGCTAATTGTTCATTCTTTTAGGCTGATTTGGTGATGTATTTGCGGACGTAAATACGTCCGTAAATACAACCCGAACTAAGCCCTGGGAACATAGAAATCCTGCTTGGAGGACCACAGGTGCCAGCAAGACAAATAGAATAAAGGTGAAAGAAGCAAAAATAAATTTTTAAATTGTTTTCTATTAAAAAAAAGACAAAAATTAACATCTGTACAACATCATCATTGGCTTATTTAATGTAAAATTACTTTAATTTTCTCCGTATTTTTAAGACCTTTTATAGCTGATATTTATTTCTTTTGAGATCTTATGTATATTTCCTTTAATTTTAAATGATCAACTTTTTCAATATATTGAAATCGATTTTATACAACTTTGATATTTATCTTTATTCATCAATTAATTTTATAGACAACTCTTTTTTAGTATTGTACTGTTATAACTGTGCACATTTTGCCCCATTACAATAAGTTCTCGCTTCACTGCGCCTCCACCGACTCAGGTAGACCACATTGAACTAGGTCTGCCTGTCGGAGCTGTAATGTGCCTCACTTTGCCGACCGGCATTCATACATGCGTCGGAGTATTCGGATCTGGTGCGTCCCGCCCCAGAACGCCCACAGCGAGCCCACAGCACGCCCCTTCATGTTAGGCGCATTACAAAGTGGCGAAGCTTGCGCTTAACATTGCATTTGAGCGCCTGACAGCGGAGTCGGCACAGTGAGGCGCAGTATACGCCTGAAAACAGGCGGAAAGCCCGATCATACATGTCGCTCTAAATGTTTTTGCCCTCCCACTCTGTTTGTTTTTCCCAGTTTAGACTAAAATGAATTATATTTTGGTCACTGTTAGTAAGATTTTCAGAAACAATGACCGCACCAACAAGTTCTGCTTTGTTAGAAATTACCAGATCCAGCAGAGCATCACTTCTAGTGGGATTTTCCACAAACTGCCCCATAAAATTATCCTGTAACAGTTTGAGTAACTTCCTCCCATTTGCAGTTGAAACAGAACCGTGATGCCAGTCAATATCGTGGTAATTTAAGTAGCTCATTATCATTGTACCCTCCTGTTGTGCCTGCTCCATTTGTTTATACAGCTGATCCTCTATATCAGTCATGTTGGGGGGGGGAGTCTATGGATTGTACTCAAAATTATTTTTATGCATTAACCCCCTTTGTATTTCCACCAACAAGGTTTCCACATCTTTACCCGCTTTTGCTGTTTTCCCACTTGCCTTCATATTACTCCTTACATACAAAAACACTCCTCCTCCCTTCCTGTTAGCCCTGTCCTTTCTAAATAGAGTAAGACCTTGATGTTTAACAGCCCAATCATGCGAGGAGTTCACCCATGTCTCAGCAACACCAAACACATCAATCTGTTCCTCTAGAACTATTACCTCAAGCTCCCCTATTTTGCTTGCTAGACTCATGGCATTTAAGAATAGACACTTTAAAATCCCTTCCAGTTTTACACTTTCAGTCAATTGTATGGGATTATATATAACACATTTTTTTAGACGGCATGGGATCATACATTACCCATTCAGTTGACAGCATGGGATTATTCATCACTTCTTCAATAGACGGCATGGATTTATACACTACACACTTAGTAGATGGCATGGGATTATATCTTGCACATTCAGTAGATGGAATGAGATGACATGAGATATTGTGGGCACCCATATCTTCAATCCACACATGGATCTCCTTATCCACTGTGTGAGTCTGCCCCCCACAGTCCACTTCTCCACCCACCAATATAGTCTGCCCCCTCTCTAACCTATCTACCCATACATTTTCTAGATTGTCCTCCCTCCGCATCCCTAGTTTAAAAACTTCCGCACCCTTTCTTGAATTCTCTCCCCCAGCACAGCAGACCCCCTTCCATTCAGGTGCAATTTACCTGTAGAAAACAGCTTGTACCCCAATGAAATTCATCACAGTGCTCTAAGAACCCAAACTGTCCTACACCAAGACTTCAGCCATGCATTTAACTCCCTGAGGTCCCACTGTCTTTCCTGTGTAGCGCATGGAACAGGCAGTATTCCGGAGAACACCACCTTGGAGGTCCTTCCCTTCAGCTTGGAGCATAGTTCTTTAGAATTATCCTCCACCTACCATGTATTCTTTCATTGGTCTTAACATGAACCACGACAGCTGGGTCATTGCCAGTCCCTCCCAGTAATTTATCCACCCGGGCCATCACGTGCCGAACCCTAGCGCCAGGGAGACTTCAAACCATTGGGTTGAGGCCGTCCTGGTGACAAATTATTCTGTCTTCCTGATTATAGAATTCCCTATAACTACTAACAATCCTCTGGTTTTTTAACTCCACTCCATTTAGTCACTCAGTGAAACAAAGTTCAGGGAGCAAGCTCAGAAGTGTCTTGCAGAGCTATTTGAGAAAATAGAAGTTTAAATTTTTTTAAAAGTACTGAGACATAACAAAAACGCTACAAATTTGGTAATACTGGAATCTTAGCAACCTAAAAAATACAATTACAGAGCATATCATTTATACCAAACAGTGAACTCCATAAATGAGAAACTCCTACAAAAATGGCACAAGTGTGGGTTTTTTTCATGTTCCACCCCACATATAAGTTTTTTTAGTGTTTCCCAGTTCATTAAATAGTATGGGCAATGGCACTATTAAAAAGTACATCTTCTCCCAAAGAAAAAAAAATAAAAAAGGCTATGGCTCTCAAAAGGCAAGGCGGAAAAGTCGGAAACCAAAAATCAAAAAATTGCTCTGTGAATAAGGGGCTAAGGAAGGACAATTGATTGCCGTATTTTGGAGACTGATCACAAGTCTGGTCAAATAATATGTCTGAGGTTTAATGTTTTCTTTAATTTGTTCAGCTAGCTTGGTTCCATTGTTTCCCTTATAGAGGGAAAAATCTGAGCTGTGGGATATTTAGGTTTATATATAAATCGGAGCAGGATTTCTGAGTATAAGGCTGAGAAAACATCCACATTGATTGACAGTTTGCTCTGTACACACAGTGATACATAGAAAGCTGTCAATCACTATATGAGTCCAGTCAGTATTTACTCTGCTTTTTACTAACAGATTCTATCACATCCTACTTTCATATTGGGCAGCATAAACCACCTGATAGGTTCACTTAAACCTAAATAAGTAGGTAAAATAATTTGTTATCTGAACCAAGATAGCTGAACAAATTAAAAAACAAACAAAAAACATTTAACCTCAGACATATTGTAAGAGGCCCACAGAGCAGATGAACAGAACAGGGAAAACAGATTGTGAGCCCTGATGCTAGGTTCCCCTGCCTACTTGCCTGCCCAACCCTGGGTAGTCTGCGTCAATAGAGCGGCAGTCCCTACCCTGACTAAGTGAATACACAGAACAGATAATACAAAGAGCAGGGAGTTGGTCAAACCAGGTCAAAAATCAGAACGAACAATGCACTACAGAAACGGCAGGCTGAAAGGAGAGTCAAAGGAGAATCACTAGAAATCAGTCAAAAAAAGACAAAATGGGACAACTATCGCATAAGAATAAAGTGATATATACACTACAAAACACTTTTGACATAGGCAAAATGTTGTCCAGTTAGCTATTGCTTTATTAGGCAGTAATTCATTTTCCTAGCTATTGAACAGTATCAGGTAAGACAAATTGTTATAGTGGAGATCCCCAGCTAGCTATTGCTATATGAGGCAGCAATTCACTAGTTACTGGACATATGTCAGACAAGTTGTTATAGTACAGTATTCCAGTTAGTTAATAATTGACGAGACAGCAATTCCCTTTCTCCATTATTTTCCTGGTTACCAGTATCAGGTTAGACAAGTTTATTGTTTTTGAGACAGAAGCTCACTCTGTTTAGTTGTGGAACTGCATATAGTGATCTTTATAGCCTTTACGCAGACAGTGCAAGTTCGAATATTTAAGAGGATTCTCAGATGTGCTGATATTGCGTCTGGGCCTGTAAAACTTAGTTATATAATACTACAGCAAGTCACTGTGACTATATGACGTTTATTGATAACTAGGAAATAACTATAATATAACCTAATTATCTGTAGAAAAATTACAATTGGATAACTTACATACTAGACCTAGTTGTTTTCTTGAAGAAGAAGTGTACATAAACCCCATACCAATTACGGTGAAGAAACGGTCAAGAATCTCCCTCGAGTGTATCATTCAAATGCTTTAGTAGTTTATAGTGAGGTCTCAGAGACAGCAAGGAATTTAATTTTATTTAAAGTGTGGCTTATTTATTTTATTGAATAAGAATTAAAAGTTAAGTATTAACACACAACAAATAGTGAAAAGTGTTTTGTGGCACTAAAAATCAGACACTAATTAGAGAAAGTTAAAAAAAAGCACACCGGATCCAGTAAAGACTATCACCTACATGATCACCATAAGCTAAATGGATCTTAAATAGGGAAGTCATGGACCCAGTCCAAAGTGATTGGTCGGCTCCCTGAACATCCAAGAACTAGTCAATCTAGAGTGGTGCAACACAGTCTGTCCATCAAAACTGGCGTTAGAGTGACCTGTCCCCTGCCCATTTAGCAAAGTCGCAATAAGAAACAGACTGGTGTGGCAAGAATCAACTAACACAGACAGATCTACATAAGACCATGTTCAGACACCTCAACTAACATGGACAGCACAGAAACAATTTAATGGCCAAAAGTGCCTCTATCATACCTTACACAGTGAGGACAGCACCACAGCCTGAATAGGCATGGTTATGACACATATTATTTGTTAAAGTCTTGGTGTATGGTTGTATGATAGGTTTACAGGTGATCATGCTCATCTCATGTTACTAATTCACTGTGGATTTTTATTCATAATTTTTAATATTTGCTCAAATATTTGTGTTTAGAAGGCTATCAAGGTTTATTAATGTAGCATGGAAAAATATGGTCTAGGCCATTCTTTTTCCACAAACAGAACCAATACTGGCAGCCCACTTTGAACAAACGGAAATCAATCTCCACCCATAGTACCCCTTGTGGTAATGCTCCAACCTCTGTTATCAGGCAGGAGGTAGAGGGGGAGCAGACTGTATAAGGCTGTGTAATATGGGGGGAGAGATAGAATTTTTGTGTTTTTTGTGCAGGCCGGCACAACAATTGATGCTGAACATTACTGCATAAAAATACGTGGCGGTAAAATCACGATTATTTGCACAGCAGCAAAGTAAAGTATTAATCACCGAGTCTTTCGCACAAAAAATACACAATAACAAATGCAATCAAAAGGTCACTAGTGTAGAGAGCACCATTAGGCTGTTATGACTGTATGACCACCTGACCATCTCACCTATATAATCTTATTATGTGAGACCTGTTGAGCACTGTGAAGGCAAGGGGTGCGCCCAGTGTTCCCCCCCCTTCCCTGCCCGCAGTAGCCCTCACCCCCTACCACCACCTCTTCATTTCCTTAGAACATTCTGGGAAAATGAAGTCTGATTTGTTTGTCTATGCTGTGGGTGAGTATGTCTGTCATAAGATCATAATCATTAAATATACGAACCAAACTAAGAAATCTACAATCAGAAAATAAAAAGTAAAAGAAGAAAAGGAATGAATGTATCAGGGTCATTGAGTTTAATACATAAAAATAAAATTATTGTGACTATTTCCCTTTAAACTACGCAGTAGTGTCATTATTGGTTGCGAAGTCATAATGTTTAGGTGTAGACACAGTGTGGCGGCATCATCCAGACTGTATCTAGTATGCTGAAATAGTGTTATAACCAACATCTAGGAAAGCTGAGTGAACGGCAAACCACTTCATTAGCTTTCTTCTTAAGAGTCCCATTACAAGGTTTTAGTGGGTGTTGGCTTTTGTAAATGCGGTGTGGCAGTAATAGTGAACAAGGGCGTGTAATCTTATTGTTAATGGGGGCGTACTAGGGTGTTTAGTGCCATAGGGCAGCAAGACCATATAAATACAACAGCCCTGACGACATGTATGAATCGGGACAGCTTGCACCAGTAATAACTTGGTCGATAACTTTGTGGTGACAAAATGCTGGTCATAGCGCCTTATCAGGTTGCACTCGCAAACCTTTGGTGTAGGTCCATGCCCTGACTACCAACCATATTTGTTAATTGCGCCAAAGATGTGGCGTAGGAGCGTTCTAGTGGCGTGTCCTCCGCACCACTATTATTGAATGGATTATGACACATTCATCGAAAGTGTGAGACATCAAAAGTAGGTGCATACCTACTCAACATCTTAGACCAAAGTTAAAAGTGGTCCTGCCATGAGAGCCAGAAAGTTGTCCGAGATATACACTGTAGTCAATACTATAATAATGGGATTTATGCGTATGATGCTCTGTTATATATTCAATATATTATAATATATAATTTAATATTAAATTTTAATATTTAGTATAGTTGTCAAAATTTTATATTATTTAATTATACAATTAATTTTATATATGTATATATTTATATATTTTTATAATTGATTGGAAAATTATTTTAGCAATGATAGGTTTTATATAACATCAGTTAGCATGGTCTTTAGCGTGTTAGGAATTCTGTAGAGTCTTTCTCATACTGTTTATATCTAGGGAGCTAAAGCAAGAGTAGAAATTGAGTGGCAGGCTCCACCCAGTCTCTAGTATGTCCCAAATATATAAACAGAGCAGAAGAGCAGGTGTTATACAGTCTCGGCCATAATCCTTCATTATACTGCTTTAAAGCTAATTTTAACAAACTTCCCACTGTACTTGTTTTCGGCTGTACATAAATTGTCTCTTCTCTTGTGCGTCATTTAGACATACAACCAAAAGAAACTCCTAACACACTGAGCGGCTCCATATGTTGTATTAATCGCAAAGGATCGACTACCATTGGCGAACTTAACCCTCGAGACATTAACCGCTGAGTTGCCTGGGGAGACCCCAAAACGCTGGATCAGCTGGTTTCCCTAGTGGATGCAAGATTTAACCGATGCTGAGAACCTTAATTTGAAGCGCAACAAGAGTACATCCAGGGCAGTATTGTGTCGCTCTGGGGATCACATCCATAGTCCAGATATGATAAATGTGACCACTCTGGCAAGCAGACCAGGAGATACATGCCATACGCAAGTGGGATGGTCACCCATAGATGAGAGGTTGAGACCAAGTAAAGTGTACCTCTCACCAAGCGACACACTATCTCAAAAGTCCCATGGGGTGGACAGACCAGTAAATTGTGTATTTTGAAATGTGATCATGCAACTGCGGCATCATTTGCAGAGAAACCATTGGAGTATTGGTACCCACACCGTCGCCTTCTCGCATGTTCTGGCGGTCTGTCTTGCATCACCGACATATCCCTGCAGAACAAGGCTCCCACAGGTATGCCCGAACTTCAAGGTGAATTAGGTGTCAGTTGTGTAATTGCTATTGTGAACTACTTGTGCAAGCCTGTCCCCTCTCTATGAGTACTTCCATTTCCCACTATCCATGGTAAACTCCCCAGTGAAAAGGAAGATTGGGGTGTATGTCTGCGATTCATGGGGACACACTGCACTAAGCACATGAATCTCAATCAAGAAGATAGCTATGGATTTTTTTGGGCCATTGGTCAACTCTGCGGGGCCAGACATACCAATAATAATCTTGTCAGTTCTATTCACTAGAGCACGCAGGTGACAAACTTGCAGTCCATTGTCCTCTTAATGCCGAATATACTCATCACTCATACATGTATTGTCACACGGTAATTGTTTCACATTACTTCTCTCATAACAATAGAGAAACACTGATGGACCAGGGTACACTTTTCATGTCCAGGGTGATAAAGGATCTGTGTAAACTGCTAAAAATCAAACAGCTCAATACCTCAGTGTAGCATTCTCAAACAGACAACCTAGTGGAAAGATTCAATAAAACTCTGAAAGGAATGTTGAGAAAGGTGGTAGAAAAGGCTGGGAGGGATCTGGGAATGTCCACTGCCATACCTCCAGTTTCTTCATGTCACGGAGTCCCTCAGAGGTTCCTCCAGCTGGGTAGCTTCTCCGCCATTCGAGTTTGATATATTGGAGTATCCCCCTCATATGTTTAGTCTTTGGTAACTATCACCACCCAATACAATCTGAAACTAGGAGAATGTTGAGCACCCACCATACAAAAAGTGTTGATTGAACATGTAGCCAAAATTTTAGGATCAAAACCAATTAGCAGGGGTTTTTATTTTTTATACTTCTTTTTTTTATTCTATTTAGGGGGACCCATTGTGAGGGAACACATGAAAAGGGCCTAAGAGTTCCAGAGCTGGGTGTACAATAGGGTGGCTAGGGTTAGGTAATTTAACCCTGGTGACCAGTAGTACTGAATACTTGTTCGCCACCGTCTCTTTGTGGTTTAAAGGAACGCGATAGTGAGATAATTCGCTGGCATAATGGCAATGTCCTTACTAGAATTGGTGAAGAGGGTTGCAGAGGTTAATATACAGATCCATCAGCCATGGGAAAAGAAAATCATATCCAACTCTAAACCATGTAAACTTAATTAATGCCCCTAAGGCATGACAGCGATGAGATTCCCTAGATGGTAAGGCATGACCACAATTATCCAAGTGAAAGACCCACCTCAGGCGATTAAGAAGGTTACCACATTTTGACCCGGCCCATGTCCAAATGCCAAAAACTAGACAGAGAACTTGGTAGAATCTCGTTAAAAAGAACATGGATATCTTTTACCAAACCTCCCAAGGACACTACCACAATTCCTCTGGGTCGGCCGATGTACATTCCATACCGCACAGGTACTTAACAAAAATGATTACTGCAGATTTCTTGTCAGAGGAGGCTAATAAAAAAAACTGCCTTCTCCACCCCAGATGGGCTTTTTCAATATACTAGGACGCCCTTTGGGTTGCAAGGTGCACCCGCTATGTTCCAGAGAGCAATCGGATAGAGTTGACTCTCTACAACAAGCACAAGAATATTCCTCTACGTCTCTGTCTGCCTTACAAGGAGTGGTACAAAAGCACTCATCTCAATTATTTGCCATACGGCAACATCTGGATGATGTGGAAAATAGAGGGAGAATAAACAATTTATGGGCTAGAAATCTCCCGGAGACAATACCCTCATCTGATCTATACTAAACAATATCCCCAACATTACTTCAACGATGAATTTTGGATACATGTGTGGCTCACAAATACATCCTATAAAAAACACAAATTGTGCTAGGTGTGCACTCCGTTACTAGCGGAGGGGGGCGGTAAGAGGTCTATGACTACACCAGCAAACGACAACATCAACATCTCCAGAGATGTTAGATATAAATGCAAACACTTTTTCGTTTCCTCAAAGAAGAGATTTCTTCAAGAGAGCTCCCGAAAGTGCCACTTCCTGACCTACAAAGAACACAGCATTACAAACTATTCCTGAACTATCTCCATCATAAATTTGGTGGCTAAGGGCTAATGCCTATAAGCCCAATTCTTAATGGTGCTAATGTAAAAAGTGAACATTGTGTGCCAAAGTAAACATCAATGCCATCCGTGCTCTTACTTTTATTCATTGCATATGAGTGTCTTTTATTTTCTATAATAATAGTGAAATGTGCGATTATAATGCCATCCACATTTCCGTAGTAAATATGTGTAAGACTGTGAAATAGTATGGTCTGCAGGTTGCTGCCTTCTCTATTTTTGCTCATTTTACCATAAAACTACAAGATATTATAATAATATGTATATTACTGGAGTTTAGCTGGATAAATGGTAAGGCACAAACGAGGTTTGGGATGACAAAAACAAACACGGTCATTTTGTATACATCAATCGCAGAAAACAAACCTTGTTAGCTCTAGTAAATCACGTTTTCTAATCGTGAGCCACGTAAACACTCTGCTTGTACATATTACTTCTAAGGTTTGAGATTCCCAGTCTGTAACTAAAAGACTCGTGATACTCGTCTAGAAAGAGCAGCTGCAATACCTGGTAAGATGGGACATGTCAAAAACCCTCCCAAATGCTTACCATTTTTGACTATTTTTTTAAGACCTGCAATTGAGATATGCGACTAGAAGAGCTTGATCACAGAACACATATTATAAACAAGATAAGTCAATCACTACACCATTACCCTCTGCGGACTGCATTTGTACATGCCTGAGGCTTGTTCCAAGAGTTTGTTTGCTATTGTAATAATGAGGAATAATCGCAGAATTAGAAAATTGAAGTTTCTGGAAGTCCGCTTGGAACGTGTTGTGTTGGTTTCTATCTTACGAGAATTTCAGCAACTCTTAGTACTGGTAATTATTCTACTGAATAATGTTACTTAAGCATCAGGCAGTAAGGAGGATTTCCAATGTATAGGCATAAGTTAGTAATCGAGCTGCTACCAAGTATGTGGGTAATAAATACGTTTGCATCTCTGAATCGGAAGAACTAATGGAACTAGTGCAGGTGTAAGATTTATTCATTCCTAGTCAAACACCACAGTCAATACTTACTACTATCAATAAGTCTTCCATTAAAGTGGAGATACTCTGAGGGTCCTACACCCAGCCACATCATGTAGATAGTCTGTTCCTCTCTTGAGTCCCACAACCTCCACCAGCATGAGCGGTGAAAACTGTAGGAGGTCAAAGTGTTCTACCGGACTATCGGAGTAGGACATCATAATACCATCTTAAATGGAGTTTTTTTCTAGATCACTTCCAGTGATTTATAAATCTTAGAAATGTTTTATAGTGAACTGGATGAGGGGCCGAGTGCCCAAGCATACTTGTGGAGAAAATAGCACCCACAATTCCTCTTCTAAACCAATTTACTAATGTACCTCGGCTATGGTAGTTTTACTTCTCCTCTAGGAGAAGATTTTATACAATAGATAGACCTCTTTCATAACAATAAAAAATGGAACTAAAGTCCCAGGAAAAAGACTTCTTTGATTCCAGCACTGGATAAAACAATATTCTTTATTGCAAACAAACAGCAGACTCACACATGGAGCATGCGACGGGTAACGCGTTTCTAACCCTTCCGGTTCTTCGTCACGGTTTTTCCATTTTTTATTGTCATTATTGCTGAGGAGGGGTCATGGATTTCAAGGGGCAGGGGATATTGTTGGGGGACAAAGGGAGGGGTTTTTTTAAATTTTTTGCTTTAGCCTCACGCACGAAAAAGGGAGGGTTTCAGCTGAAAGGGCCCAAAGTTTGTTTGGGCGAAGGTTACTCAATGCCAAGATCGGTTTGGGCCAAAACCCTCTGCATACAAAATCAAGGTTTTCTCCACCTTTCGGGAAATCCTGCTGATCTGCAGGGGGGGAAATTACGGAAACAAGTAAAAGGTATGAACCTACTTTTATAATTCATACACCCAAAAGGGGACGAAACAGTTTGACGAAAACCCTGGTTGTTCTTTCATGCATTAAAAAGATTTGGCAAAAAATTAACCCCACAGTGATTAAAAGGTTTTTTTCGGTAAAGACCTCTTTCATAACCTTTCTTCCCTTTCTGAAATTTAAATAAAAGAAATTGTATTCTGGGTTTTTCCCAGGGCCAAGCCCCAAGTATTCTTTAAATGACCCCTTTTTATGAATCCCGGCCGTCGGAGCGCTGGGTTTTAAGAGCGCTCAAAACGTGAAAAGCTGCGCCTCAAAAAGTCGGCGCCCGAGGCCCCTCATTTTGGGCGATGTAAAGCCCACCGCGCCCCCCCGGTGTGAGGCGCAGTGGGGGTTTTTAACGCAGAAGGACTAAATTTTTTAAAATGAAAAAAAAAAAAGAGTTGCCCTTTTCAAATGAAAAAATGAAAAAAAGAGAAAAACAAAGCTGCCCCTAAAAGCGATTAAAATGTATGGAAAAGGGATCATTTACAATTAAAGGGAAAATATATAAAAACCTAAGAAAAAAATATAAAAACTCTCACAAATGAGGTATGGAGTAAAAATAAAAAAAAAATCATTTTTATTGGTGTAAAAAACAATCTGAAAAAAAAAGCTAAAAACCTTCTAATAAAATATCTAAAAAAACAATCACTAAAAAAAAAATTTAATAACGGGCAACATCGGGAAATGGGGAAAAATTGAAAATTGCTGGAAATACAAAAAATTCAAATTCTGTAAGCTTTCTCTTTGGTTTGGGCATAAACCAGCCAATCAGAATGGGAGGACAGTGCCCCCTTATAAAGAATGGAGTAGTTTTGCCAAAACCCAAATGAAAAGGGGGAAACATTTTCAAAAAAAAAAAAAAAAGGGGCAGAAAAGACTGTTTGGGTTTTAGCTGGGGGGGGCTTAGCTACCCCGGGCCAATCAAGTGCAAACCTCCCTTTTTTCCCTTTGATCTATGGGAGATCGGGGCAATGGAAATCTGGGCTCTCATTTCCCCGGGAGACATGGACTATAATTAAAAAAAAATAAATTTTTTATTAGGTGTAACAAAATTTTTCTAAAAAAGAGCTAAAACCTTCAAAAAACAAACTTCAATCAAATCCCCTAAAAAACGCGTTTGCCCGCGAGAAAACCGGGGGCCCCCCTCAGGAATTGCCCAAAATTATTAAATTAAATTAAATTTTTTTATTTTTAAAACGCCATTGATTCCAGGGCGCGTAAAATTCGGGGGTAACATACAAAACAAAAAGTCAAACGGGGTACAAAGATTAAGGATTAAAAACAAAATTGGCCCCGACCCGAGGGAAGAGAGGGAAACCCTACCCGCGGGGCTTTCAATCTACAAGGAGGGGGGAAAGGGGACAGGGGGGAGGGACAGACAAAAGTTTGTGGGGGAAGTAGTGACAACAAGGGTTAAGGGGTTTGGGTTTTAAGGGAACCTGAAGAAAAGGGTTATTCCCCTAAGAGGGCAATCGATTTTTAACGAATTTGGGAAATTTGTTAGAATTTCAGGAAAACTTCGGGTTGGAAAAATTTGAAAAAATTTGGGGGACTTCGGGGGAAAAGAAGTGTGCTTTTGATTGATAAAAAGGCTGCCGAGCACAAGCCTACATGGGGGAAAAAAACACTCTGGGGAAAAAGGGAAGGGGGGAAAAGCCGCAAGACATGTCAGGTGAAGCCCAAAAAAAGACCGGCGGGATTCCCTTTACGTAACCCCAAATATATAAGGTCCGGGGGCGACGCCGGGGGGGCTCACACCCTCTCACTGTGCTCAAACAGGGAAAGGGGCCTTTCCGCGGCTGATAGCCTTACTGAAGAAAAAATTTTTTTATAGCGGATTTCGTGGGGGTCCACTTGTCTCAGAGATTGTTTCTCTTAATGTTTTTAAAATTTTTAATTTTTTGGGGTTTTTGGATCTGGGAAAACCTGTGCCCTCCACTGCAGCGCATAAAACATTCCCAAAATCCCAAAATGAGATCTAAGCCAGTTCCTGTTGATTAAATTTTTAAAAAAACAAGCGTTTTTAAAAATACAAAAAAAACCAAATTTTTTTTTTTGGGGTGCCCCAATTCTATTGCGCAATTTAAAATCCAGGGGGTTTTAAGGTTTTTTTTGCTGGGGTTTCTGACCCCCAAGAAAACCCTCTTTTTATCGCCAAAATATAAAAATTTTTTCCTGTAGCCCCAATTCACAACAAAGGTTTAATTTCAAATGTAAACTCCCTTTTTGTGTTTGGGGGTAGAAAACACGCAATTGTAACACGCCCACAAAGCAACTATTTTGTGGGGCTCAATTTTTTGGCGCAATTTTTCAACCAGGGGTTTAAATTTAAACGTTTTTTTTTGCTGGTGTGCTGACCCCAAAAAACCGTCTTTTTTTAACGCCAAAATATATAAAACTTTTTTTTTTTTTTTCCCCGGGAAACCTAAAACACAAGCAAAGGTTTTAAATTTCCCAAATGTCTCTCTGTTTTGGCGTAGAAAACACGCAATTGTAACACGCTAAAAATCTAATATTTTGGGGGGGGCGGGGCCAAATTTTTTGCGCCCAAATTTTCATCCCGGGGTTAATTTAAGCGTTGTTTTGCTGGTGTGCTGACAAAAATAAACCGTCTTTTTCAACGCCAAAAAAATATAAAATTTTTCCTGTACGCCAAATTCATGTCTGAGAAAGTTAATTAAGCCTGTTTGTGCTTTTATATTTAGAAAAACACACAGTGTTGTTTAAACTACACACATACAAGTAATTTTATCCTGGCCATTTGTGGGAGCGCAATTAATATCCAAGGGATACCCAAGCTTGGTACTGGGATTTCATTTGAGTAAAAACATGGTGTATATTTAACAATACAGATTTTCATCATCAAACAGTGTCCTGTACAATTTTAGAACAAACATTATGTCAGACAGAAGAGGGGCAGGCTCTGCACCTGCGAGTGGTCACGTGGCAATTCCTGGATCACTATATCTCTCTCTATTCTAAGCAGCACAGCAAGGGACGTCGCAGCAGGGTCACTCGTATACATCACTAACACACACTAACGCACACCATATCGAGAGCGCATGTGGTTGTTCGTGCTCACAATAGGGGGGGGGGGAGGGAGGCGAGAGGATATCTATATATCTGATCTATGAGCATCCTCTTCCTCCCCATATGACATCTGACAACCCCACCAAGATCGGTGGGGAAACCTCAAGACACAACCATTAGTTGGCATGGCCCGGGAGCGGTCACAGCGGCCCCACCTGTCCTCAGCCCGCCTCTGTCCCATCCGGTTCCCTCAGCCAGAGATCTAGCTATGTGGTCTGGGCTCAGCGCCACTATATAGCGAGGATGAACAATTTGAGAGGGCGATCTGAAGCTACTTGGCAGCGAGAATGGGGCCAATATCGCCTGCTTCTTGCAGGTAGGCGGCAAAAGTATAGATGTGGAGAGTTGGCATGGGAGGTCATGTTGTGAAGGTCAGCCTCGGCATACCAAGACCGGTGATGAGGACAGCAGTGACTATGAAAATACAACTAGATGATGAAGTAGCCGACCGCACTTGGGAGCCGGGTGATATGGCAAGGGCTTCATCATCGTCAGGAGAAGAGGGCTTCTGCTTGCGCGTCAGGCAGCAGGCGCACAGCAAGTTGGTCGTGTGGCCATGAAGTCAGCAGGATAGCAGCAGTGTGAGTTCGGGAGCCAGCGGCCACGGGGTAAAACCCGCTTCGCAGTCCAAGAAAGTAGCAGCACAGGGGCTCATGTGAGGCAGCGGCGGCAAAGTACTCAGTGCGGAGCGTTGGCGGTAAATCCGATACTCGTCGGTGTGGCAAGTTCTTTGCTAAGACACCGGAGGAGCCGGAATATAGTTATATAGAATCTGTTGGGCAGAAAGTGAATCCCCCGCGTGGCCAGGGACTAACGTTGGCAACCGCACGGCCCTTCCTTTCCCCCCCCCAAACACATGCAGCGTCACTATCCGTGGCCTGGGAGAAACGTGGCTCAGATGTGGTGGTCCATCCTGCCGCCGCAGCAACAGCAGCCAGCAGCAGCGCCCAGTGCACGCAAGCATTGCAGCCATTCACGGGCTTCCACCACCTCTGACAGAAGTAGTCTGTTTTCTCATGACATCATCTCCCAGTCCAGATGCTCCTGCTCCTCGTCTACTCATGGCGGCCACAGTCGTTCAAGCGAGCGTTGCAAAGAGACCACAGTAAGCGCCCACCCATCCTAAGGTGCAGCAGCTGACCGTTCTCCTTTTCCAAGTTGTTGGTACTGCAGTCCTCCCTTTCCAAATGGTGGACTCTGCACCGATCAATATCTACTCTACACACAGGGGGGGGGGCGGTTGCCGTATCTCTATCTGGATGAGGTAATTGACCGTAATTCTTTTCCAAAAAGGCAGTACCGACACTCATAAATATGTTGAACAGAAGGTGTACATCCTCGGAGGAATTCGAGGGAGGCGACGTTTTTGTTCAGTCGCCAGGACTACGGGATGAATAACGTCATTCCACTGCTTCCATGTCCTGGAGCAGAGCGAGTAAAATCGGTAGGGCAGGGAGGACTGGAGAAGTGGAGACTACATATAGTGGAACATGAGTCAAGGTGGGGAATGATTGTGGAGGAGGTGGAGAGGATCTGTGGGGAGAAGTAGCATTGTAGGGTGTTTGATGGTGTGGGTTGTGTAGAAAATGGTATTGTGTGGTGGTGATGGGTGATATGGGTGGGGGGGTTGGTGATGGGGTGGGGTAGTGTGGATTGGTAAAAAATAGATAAGGGATTTTGTATGTGGGGAATTTGGTGGATGGGTGGAAAGAGAGTGGGATATGGGGGGATTTTGGAAGAGATGGGGGTGGGATTGAGGTGGGAAGGGAGTGGTATGAAAGTTTTGATGATAAGGATGTGTGGAAGAGGGAGAGAATAAGTGGGGTAAATAATTAAGGAATATATATATGTGTCTCTATATAGGCGCGTGGGGAGGTATATTTAGTGTGTGTTGTATTTAATTTGTAGTGTGGTTTGAAAGAATGAGAGATGAGGGACAGGCGGACACACATCATGGTATATATAGGAGAGTGGTCTTGGCAGGAGGGCGTGGGGGGGGGGGGGGGGGGGGCGCGAGCGAGTGCGTGCGTATAGGTAGTAGGGATGAGAGGAGGGGATGTGGGGGTATCTATCCTATCTCTATCAGAATATATGAGTGGATGAGCGCTGAGGTGGATAGGGTGGTGATGAGGAAGATAAAGAGAGTGGGTGTGGGGATGGCAGAATATATGATGGATGATGTAGTATGAAAAGGTTAATTATGGGGGAAGTAGGTAGGTAGTAGAGGTATAAAGGTGAGAGTAGAGTGAGAGATAGGGTAAGTAGGATGGAATTTAGGGTGGGGGGAAGATTAGGAAGGTGGGGATGTTGAAGATGTAATGAAAGCAAAGTAGTTATGGAAATAAAGCGGGTGTTCAGAGCGCGGTGCATCGTAACCCCAAGGAGAATCCCGCTTGTCCACGGAAATGTGGAAAGACTACCTTTGTCCAAGATGAATCAGTCGTGGATCGGCCAGGATTTCCCACACACCAATGCCATAGGCCTTCAGTCTGGGTTCAAACCTACACTGCCTCAGCCACTATTCTTATGCCGCCACCTACCTGATGCCACACATCTGCTGCAGTTTCTCCAACTGCCTACCACTCAACTTTACCAGGGACTGGTAATGCACCCACCATCACACTCTGTCATGTGCCACTCTATGACCTCATGCTTGCTGCTGTGCTGTTGCTGTTGCCGTGACATCCACACTGTGTCATTGTGACCACTGTCTGAACCTCATGCTGCTGCTGTGGCTGCTGCCATGTCCCTCCACACTTGTCAATTATGTGCCACTGCCCGACCTCATGCTGCTTCCGCCGTGACCTCCGCTCTCACTCATTGAGCTAGATCTGTGGCTTCCTCTGTTTTTGACACCTCCATAATGTCCATTGTGCCACTGCCCTGACCTCATGCTGCTTGCTGTAGTGACCTCCACACTGTGTGATTGTGGCCACTCTGTGGGTGCCTAAATACTGTTTTGCCACCTCCAGAATGTTTATTGTGCCACTGCCTGACCTCCTCAGGCTGGCCGCCGTGGTCCTCTCAGAGCGAGTCATTTGGGGGGGGGGTGTGGGGGTTGGGCATGGCAGTGGGCTTCATCTCTCATATCACATACTCATATCATCTCTCTCTACCAACATATCACACACTGCCTCTGCCCTGACCCATACTGGCTGCCGCCGGACCTCCGGCTCTCAGTCATTGTGCCACTAGGTGGACTGCCTCGTGTTTTGCCACCTCACAGAATGTCATTGGGGCAAACTGCCTGACCTCTGCTGCTGTGGCTGCCGCTAACTACCCACACTCTGTCTCTAAGTGGCACCACCTGAGCTATCATGATTGTGGTTTGTATTCAAGAGTTAGGCTGGCAGGACTGTTATATGGCTTAATTGAAAAAATTGGTGTTTTTGGGGTATGTTGGGACATATTTTTGTGGCCCAGGGAATTTTATAGTGATAGCGACAAGAAGCGGCGGCAGTCATCAGCGTTACCTACTAAAACACAACATTGTATGAAGACCAAACCAATCTTCCTTGGGGGTGGGGGGGGGGGTATTATTGGGTCTGCTATTAAAGCATTGCACAACTTTCTACAGCACCCTGCAGGCTCTGATTCAGCCTGGAAATCAGCTGCTTTATAAACGCGAATCGTGCCGAAGTAATTCGTGAACAAAACAAAATTTTGTCGGAAAATACGTCAAAGTGACCGTATCGAATTTTTGTAGAAATTCGCTCCATCTCTAGTGTTTCATGTTGCTTTCTATCTCTATCTAATATCTGAAAGTTGGAGGGAGAGTCCTGATGGTGTTGGGGCGAGTGAGGTTCCAGAGTGTGGTGAACACGGGAGAATCTTGATCACCTTACACATATACATACTAGATAAGGGAGAGCATGGGAGAAGTCCTGAGAGGAGCGTAGATTGCGTGAGGGAGATATGAGGTCTTAGCGTGGTGCGCTCGAATGTATGGAGGGGAGAGGTCATGGAGAGTCTTGTAAGGTCCATGGTAGTAGCTTGAAATTAATTCGCTGGCAATGGGAAAGCCAGTGGAAGGAATTGGTTATGAGGGAGGGCAGAGGAGTAACGGGAGATATGTTAAACAGCTCAAAGGTAAGGATGGATTGGGTGGGGTGGGAGTGAGGGGGATGGAATATGAGTTGGTTTTGATGTTGGCTAGGGGAGTTTACTGTGATTGGGTAAAAAGGGTGTTGTTGTGTAGAGTTGCGAATGAGCGGATGAGTGTGTGATTTTTAGTAATGAGAGCGACGTATATAGTTTGATTAAAGATATATATGGGCTGGTAATAAAGGTGGATATTGAGGGTAAAATTATATTTGTAAGATAATCTCTCAATCTCTATCTTGATGTTGAGTGAGTTTGGTAAAAGTTGTTAAGTATGGTTGGTGGTGTGTAATTGATTTGGGTTTTGGAGGGGTATGTGATTTTGTAAGTTTTTTTTTGGATTTTTGTAGGTGGGTGGTGTAATGGCGGCAGATATGAATCCACCCAATCAATGTAGGTGAGTCTATTTGAGTGAGCAAGAATGGCACTATAGAAAGGCGCCCTAAAAAGTTATTACTGTCTATGGGAAATATTCTAAGACTGTGATGGTTGGGGAAGATGGGGCTCGTCCTGCTTAGCCAATCAGCGGGTTGACTACTTATCTCATAAGTTTCTATGGGGAAAAAGAATGCAGAGCGAGCTGTTTGTGATTGGCTATGTAAAAGAGGCGCGATTAAAAAAAAAAAAAAAAAATTTTGTGCCAATGAATAGCGAGCGACGCTCTTATGGGTTTTCTAATGCAATCTATAATACAACTGTCCATGCCCGAAATAAAAATGAATTAATACACGCAAAGGTGAACCGATCTCTATATAAAATGAATAATAATATGGGGGGGGGTTAAGAAAATAAACAAATAAATATGATTTCAATTAATTCAGTTTTATTTCTTTATTTTCGTTACACCCATTTTATTGATCATTGGCTAACGAAAATAAAACAAATAAAAATGAACTCATTGAATTAATTTTTATTTGTATGTTTACTGTATTTTGAACTGTCCTGCCTTTTCATTTGATTGGTCAATACTTCTCCATAGGTTATAATGGTTTACTGTCGCTCCTATTCTAATTGGTTGGTTTTTGCCGACCAATGAGAAGAACTTCAAGAATTGTTCTCAGATTATAGAGATTCTGGTAGTATGACACAAATGCATTTGCGATGAGCTGTGGGTCACATATTTTGGTGTTGTCAGGATTGGTAATATAGGGAATTTTATTTTTAACCTGTAAAGTTTTAACTCTTTTCGCTAAGAGTTTACTGTAGAAGGTCAAACTCCTTGTTTGTAGAATTTACAATTAAGTCTAGAAAGATGGACTTCATATTTGTTTAGATATATTGTTTTTAACTTATGTCTGTTAGCCATAAGTTTTTCTTTGGTAATTGGCAAATGGTTCAGCTTAAATTGTTTATCTAGGGTGTCTATTTCTTGAATCAAATCCGTCATGTTTTTTTCTCGTTTGCGCTTCTCTCGAGAAGCAATTTTGATACATACTCCTCTAATTACTGCCTTATGGGCACACCACAGGGCCGCCATTGATGGAGAAGTAGGAGAATTTAGTTGAAAATAATCGGACAACACAGTTTGGAGTTCCTGAACTATGTCACACGATTTTAGCAAAAAATGGTAAATTCTCCATGAAGTGAAGGGACCCTTAGGGAAAGTGTTTGCTAAAGTTAGAAATACAGGAGCATGGTCTGACCATGTAGCCGTGCCGATTTCTGTTGACATAACATTTGTTAATGCTCCCATATCCACCAGAAAATAATCCAGTCTAGAATGCGTATTTTTAGCATGGGAATACAAGGTATTATCTACTTTGTTTGCTTGCTGATAGCGCCAAGGGTGGTGTAGGTGTTCTTTAATTCTGGGGCATAGTGGGAGCTACCTTTTGATCTGTCCAATGCTCTATCAACCACTACATTGTAATCTCCACAGATTCTCAAATTACCTTTCAACATTTTTTTTTGCCTTACTGATTACCTTGACTATAAAGGAATATTGGTTAGCATTTGGAGCATATAGGTTCAGTATAGTGTATGGAATTGAATTTAGTTCACATTGCACAATAATAAACCTCCCTTTAGGGTCAATCAAAACCTCATAGGATTGAAACACAATTGTATTTTTGATAAATATTGCTACTCCTGCTTTTTTTTAATCGTTCGGTGTTAAGAAGGCATAAGGGAAATGCCTATGTGTTAATCTATGAGAGTCGGAGGATTTCAGATGCGTCTCTTGGACGCACAATACATCTGTTTTGAATTTTAGCACATCTCTCCAAAGTAAAGATCTTTTAAAAGGGAAATTAACTCCATTAGCATTTAATGACATCACCTTAATCCCCATGATGAATCAACCAGAGACTATTTGGTAAAACTGATCTTTACACTCAAAGAATCAATGTTACATTAGAAAAATACAACAGCACCAATATGGCAGAGAAACCTAGAACAAATGTGTGAACCAAGAGGATCCCATCAACATTAGGGATTCCAAACATCATGAAATGTCCCCTGTCACGGGGACCAGAGAAGGGGAAAGTCCACGTAGATGGCCTGTAACAAAGAAAGTGGTAAATCTATACCAAGTCACGGGTAAATCTCACAAAGCGAGAGCATTTGAGGAGGAAGTCTGCTTTAGGCTGGCGGCGAGTTAATCGCTCTTGAGTTGGGGTGGGAAATTCGACAGAGCAGTGACACAAGGTTTGGCCTACTGTCCCATTTTTTTCGAAGGAGTATTGGCTGGGGTGGTCAGTAAACCCCATGAAAGTAAGGTCTCTCTTGCTGCAGAAGGAAAAGCACAAACCAACGTAGAAGAATCTTTTGTGATAATTACTTTAACAGGGAAGCCCCAATGATAGGCGATATTATTTTCTCTCAAAAGCTTGGTTAGAGGGGAAAATTCCTTTCTTCTTAGCAGGTGCCGCGGAGGGTTTTGGTATTTTAAAATGTCCTTGAATCTTTCAGGTAGACTAGTGGTATCTCTGTAGCTTTTTTAGAACTTTCTTTGTCTTGAAAAAGTAAAATTTGGAGTTACTTTTGGTTGAGAAGGGGATAGGTGTTTTGTTTGGGAGTTATGTTTCGGTCTTCTGAGATCGATGTCAGGGTTCCCGGTAGGCCATCCCATCAAATCAGTTAGATACGTGAGAGTGCTTCTGGGGGACCGTTTTCAGGAACTCCTCTAATGCGTTATTTTACGTCGGGTGCGATTTCTAAATCCAGAATTTTTGATGTTGTTTTGGCCCTCCTCTTCCGGGATTTTTGCGTCAATGGGGAGGTTATGGGAAAGTCGCAATTCCCCCATTTTTTCCATGTGTCTGTGCGGAAGACAAGAGTTGAATTCCCCTTTTTAAAGTCCCATTTGATTTAACCCCTTCCCGCTAGGGGTTGGATACGCCCTAGGGGAAGTGACTTCCCGCAATGGCGTATCCATCCCCCCTGGCGATGGCGGGCTTGCGGGCGAGCCACGCACGATCGCAACATGGGCCCAGCGGTAAATTACCGTGGCCGCATGCCGTATCCCCCCCGGGGGGGAGGGCTCCGGCCGCGGGTGATTACCGCTTCTTTCCCGCACCCTGTCAGGCGGATAATGAAGCCGCGGGCGGGAGGAGGTGAGCCCCCTGCCCCCCCGTCGGCTGCCGCACTGTAGTGCGGGACCGACCCCCCTGTTGATGACCCGGGGAAAAGTGAAAGGCCCTTCCCCGGGGTCTAGGGACGTCACCATGCCCCAATGCATTGGGGAGGTGAAGGCGTTGTCATGGAACCGTACCGTACTGTACTGTGAAATGGTCTGCATTCTAAAAGAATTTGATGTTTGCTTTTAGAAGAAAAAATAAAAAAAAATGAAAAAAAAAAAAAAAATAAATGTAAAAAGTAAAAAAAAAGTAAAAAAAAAACACAAAAAATAAAATAAAAAACGTAAAACCCCCCTTTTCCCCCTTTACAAACGCCAATCGCCCCAAAAAAAGATCAAAAATAAATAAGTCCCCCATATTTGGTTGCCGCTGCGTAAAAACCCCCGATAAATCTGTCATTTTAAAACCCCGTATTTGAACCCCATAAAAAAAAAAACAAAAACAGTCACAGAATTGCTTTTTTTGTACTCCTGGACATAAATTAAATAAAAAGCGATCAAAATTCAATAAAACGCCAAAGTTGTCCCCAATTTTAAAACTTCATTTTCCCCCGCAAAAAAAAAAGTCCTACACGCTCTGAATGGAAAAAAAAAAATTAGGGCTCTCAAAGACAGCGGGCATAAAAATTATTTAACCAAAAAAAATTTTTTTTTTTTTTTTAAAAGGTTTAAAATTTAAAAGACTTAAAAATAGGGTTTTCGCCATAATCGTATCGACAAAAGAAAGCAATGTAGGATACTGCATGGAGCGCTGTTAAAAAAAAAAAAATAAAAAAACTATTTGGATTGCAGTTTTTCTTCCCCCTGCCTTCCAAAAAAACGGTTTTAAAAAACTGATCAAAAATTTTTGTCTCCCCAAAAATTTCCATAAAAACGTCAACTCTACCGCAAAAAAACAACCCCCTACCAGTTCCGTAAAAGAAAAAAAAAAAATTTAGGGCTCTCAACTATGGCGATGCAAAAACGTGTTTTCCTTTTTGAATAAAGTGTTTATATTGTGTAAAAGCAGTAAAACTAAAAAAAATACAAAATTGGATATCGCTGTAATGTTTTGACCTGTGAGTAAACTAGCATGTCAGTTTTTTACTGGGTTTTGGGGCCCCCTGTTAAAAAATAAAAAAAAAAAAAACTACCAGGAATGCTGTATTTTGTTCAAAAAGGCTCACAAAAACCTTAATAAAAAGTGTTTAAAGCGGCATATGCCCCCCCCCTAATGGTACTAAAAAAAAAATCAAACTCATCCCAAAAAACAAGCCCAGAATCTCTCGTATACGAAAAAATTTGAAACCCTTTTGGCTATCAGCAGAACAACATAAAAACGCATTTTTTTTTTTGCCTATTTTATTGTGTAAAAGTAATAAACATAAAAAAAAAAATATATAAAAATCTTCCATTGCAATTGTACCGACCCCCCAAAAAGTTAAAAATATCCCGTCATTTTCACTGCAAGGCGAACGCTGTAAATTGAAGCTCAAAAAACAATGGCCCGGAATTTCGTTTTCCCTATTTTCATAGCCCAAAAGCAAAAAAAAAAACAAAATTTTTAACACCTGGCACCCAAAATGTACAATACCCCTAGATGAGTTCTTTGAGGCTGGAATCCAAAATAGGTTGCCCTTTTGGAAGGTTTCCCTGTTCTGGTACTTTGGGGGCTTTGTATATGCGACTGGCCCACCAAAATCTGATTCCCAAAAGCCAAATAGCGCTCCCTCCCCCTTTAAACCCCCCCCGCGCCCAAACGCATTTTCACCCCCAAAATAGGGTATTGCCCAACTTGGAAGAAAAGTGTAAAAGGTTTTGGGTGCTTTTTTACCCGGTTCCTTGTAAAAATTAAAAATTTTCAGCTAAAATTGCCGTTATTGGAAAAAAAAATTTTTTCATTTTCACAGCCAACGCTAAAAATTTTTTTTGACAAATGTGGGGTCGAAAATACTCACTCACCCCCGGATTAAATTTCCCTTAAAGGGGTGTAGTTCCAATAGGGGTATTTTTAGGGGGGTTTATTAAGTTTTTGGAAACCCTTTGGGTGGCCCCCAAACCTGAAATGGCCCCTAAATAAAATGGTATGAAAAAAGAGACTCCGAGTCCCGAGGTGCTCCCCTATTTGGGGGTTGTGGTTGAGCCCAAAAAATGCATAGGGCCCCATATGGGATTCCTTTAAAACGGCAGAATCTGGGGAATCAATATTAAGTTGTATTTCCCCGATAATTTACCGTATTCTTGTAACAATGTATAAAAAATTTAAAAAAGCAAAAAAAGTGAAATTTTTAAATTTCACTTCCACTTTGCTTTAAATTTCCCGTGAACACCCAAAGGGTTTAAAAAAACTTCTAAAGCGGTTTTGAAACTTTAAGGGGGTTTTTAGTTTTTTGATGAGGGGTTTTGGGGGGATCTAAAAATCGGCAATCAAAACGTTTTAAAATGGAGGTTCTCTAAAAAAAGTATTTTGAAATTTTGTGAAAATTTGAAAATTACTCTAAATTTTCTAAGCCCCTAAAGTCGTAAAAAAAAAAAAAAGACATTTAAAAAAATTATGCCAAAACAAACAGCTAGGGGGAGCCGTTTAACTATTTTGAGTGGAAAAAAAAACTATCTGTATTTCAGCAGAAATTTTTGAATTTAAAATTGGTAAAATTTTCAAATTTTTACGATTTTTTGATATTTTTCACAAATAAACAAAAATTTTTTGGACCAAAATTTTTTCATTTAAAAAATGGTCACGAGAAAAATCTCGAACACAGGATGGTTAATGTCAAAAAGTTTTTCTAATAAAGTGACACATGGACAGTTTAAAAAATAGGGCTCTGTCAGAGGGGGCCAAAAATGGCTCGGCGGTAAGGGGGTTAAAGTCATTCTGAATATTTCCCTATAAGATAGAAAAAAAAACCCTGGGAGTTGTTCGAAGCAAACAGGAACCTGCGGCCTCCCAGTGTTCCATATCTACAGAATCTCTTCTGGAGGCGGTCTGAGATAGAGATGGCGAGATAGCTTGTCTGTCTCTATCTTGGGACCATGTGGTAGGCTGGGATTTGTTGTTGTTTTTTTTTAAATTTCCTCCCATTGTAGGTTGTTGCCGAGGAATAATAATAGGTTTGTTGGAGAGCTAGAACCTGGAAATAAAGGGGAAATGAATTTGGAATTACAAAGAAATAGCATGTATAGTTCACTCTAGCAGCGACTTGCACTGCTCCTTGAAGAACAAACTTTCAAAGATGAACTGTGCTTCTTATAGAAAAGCTGTGTAGCTTCTTGTTGACTTAAGCTGCTTATCAATGAGTTAAGCTATTTAGTAGTATATTATCTGGTTTATTAATAAGTTGCATTTTTGAGAAAGGGCTATAATGCTGTTTGGGGAAACCCGTGTTTTATGGGAGTTGTGCCTTTAATTAAGAACCGTCCCCACCAGCAAGGAACTGCGTTTGAAGTAAGTTGGCGAGCAATTTATAATGTTGTGCAGCGTTTTGGGCTCTGAAGTTTAACCGTGTACAATAAAATTGCCTAATTGTTCTTTTATAGGGGAGGAGTGGGTTGAATGAGCAGTTAGGTCAGGAGAGAGCTTTTCTTCCCTGTGGAGTCCCAGGCTGCTAAAAGAAATGTTTAAACTTGTGTTGGGGCTGCTTGCAAGGTGACTTGGCTTTATATTGAGCACCTGGGCGGCAGGAGCTCACTTCCGAGGGAGATCAGCTGCAGGTCCCCCAGTCACTGACCTCACTCGTGGAGAACATTGCGGCTTTCAATCGCAGTTTTACTGGCTGCTTTTGCAGATCCTCTGCTTACGTCCTGGGACCGGGTCTCAATGGGGCCTCCAGCTGGCACTGGATCTCGAGTGCTTACCTCTAAGGGAAGCTAGCTGCAGGCTCCTGCAGTCACTGACCTCATTCGCTCCCATGTGGAGAAGATGGCGGCTCTTAACTGCTATCTTGCAGTCTGCGCGCGCAGAGTTTCTGCCTCCGTCCCAGAACCGGGTCCCGACGGTGCCTCCAAGCTGCGCTGGAATGCGGGCCGCTTCAGCACCAGTGAGTATTGGAGCCGATGGATGGTGTTCTGCCTGAACGGCACTTACCCTGCCACGCTCCTGTTCCCAGCCGTACGCGCACTCCTGTTGCCGGCCGTGCGCACGCTCGCCCCCTAGTGCGCGTGCGCAGTACTGCAGTCAGGCTTAAAGGGACAGCGCGCCAATGATTGGGTTTTCATCGGGCGCTGATCCTATTTAAGTCCTGCCCCTTCCTACTACCCTTGCCGAATCAATAGTGCCCTGTGCTTTGAGAGGAAGCGTTCCCGTATATCTTGTTGTCTACTTTTGTACCGTACTGTCTGCCTTTTCCCTTGACTACAAAACCAAGGCCGCCTGTCCTGACCTTCTGGGCCCATCCCCGACTACGAACCATTGCCGCCTGTCTGACCTTCTGCCTGTCCCCGACTACGAGCCTGCTTCACGATTCTGTACCACGCAACACCTCGGCCGCCACCGCGAGCAAGTCACGTCAGGGGTAGTGACCTGGTAGCAATCCGCCGCAGCAAGTCCATCCCGCATTGCAGCGGGCTCTGGTGAAAACCGGACCTACTTAGATTCCGCTCCCTGGCGTGGTTTACACCATCGCTTGCGGTGGTCCAGAGGATCCACCTCCACAGACCGTTACAACCATTAGCCTAAACATGGCCTCAGCGGTCATGTGTCTGTATGTATACCACGTGACTATTGAGGGCAGCAGGTGGTCACTGAGGCTATTGATTAGCTTGCAGTCACATAAGCCATGAATGGAACGTCATCTTTGAGGGAAAAGAAGAGGTCTGGTGTACAATTACTATACTCTACTGTAGAATAGTGAAGAAATCAGGCGATACCTTTTTCAGGCTAACTGAGTATATTTGATGGTGAGCTTTCAAGAGAACTAGCTCCCTTCTTCAGACATGATGTTATACAAGAAATTTTGAAAATTCACAGATTTTTTTATCAAAAAAGCTTGGCCCTTTCAAAAAAACTTCGAATTTTTAACCCAATAACAAAATTTCAATATAAGCAAAATTGGTTATTTAAAAAAGGGGTTTCAAGCAATAAACCCAATTGTAAAACTTGTGAGGGTGACAAAAAGGGGGTCGAAATTTCTGCGTCTTTTCTAGCAGCCATCAGGCCGTGATTTTGACCTTTTCACAGTTCACACATAGTTTGACAATTAAAAACCCTAGCAGGAATTTTTTCCCCCTTTTTGCAGAGTCTAAAAAATTTTTGAAAATTTTTTAAAATTCCCACCCCTTTCTCTCCCTCTCCCGTCAAAAAAGTGTCCCATTAAACCCAAACAATTTTTCCAGATCTTAAATTTCAAATGGTCCTTCTGGAAAAGTGGGGTGCCCGGGAAAGATCTTTCTGCGGTTATTAAAAGTAAATTCGTGTGAGTTCTTTGCGCTGGCGATTCTCTGCCCTGTTTCCCCCCAAAAAAAGGGCCCTTGGGGGGGGGACTTTGGGTTCGCCCCACATAAAAAAAAGTTTCACCCCCCTTGTTTAGCCCTGCAAAAAATTTGTCCCCCTAATTCGGGTGGCACCTGTTTGTGACTGGGGGGAAGGGTACACTGTCAGAGTTTGGATGTGACTGAAGGTTTTGCACCTTTTTTTCTGAAAGGCAGGGTGGGGGCCCTTTTTATTTTGGGGCCCCTTTGGGGCCCGTTCCGGAAAATTTAAATACGCCGCGGGGTTTGGGTTTGGGGTTGGGGAAAGGAAAGGGAAAGGGGGGGGACGGGGAATAGGGTCTTTGGGGTCTATTGTCCTTATTTTTTAAGGTTGAATTTCCCTTTGGCAAACTTTCTTTGGGGCTGCCCCCCAGCCTTTGGGTTGTAGGTGACAACTAGGGGCACTCGTTCTTCCTTTTGGGGTTCCTTTTTTTATTTGAGCGGACTGTCTTTTTTTGATGGGGGGCCCTTTGGTTTTGTTTGCCCTATTTTTGGCCGTATAAAATTTTGGGGAAAAATTTTTTGTCCCCCGACCCAAAGGAAAGGTGTTTGTCCAGGTCTGTTTGTTGGAGGAAAAAAATAGATTGTCCCGTAAAAAACCTGGTTTGGTTTTAAAATTTTGGATTGCTTTGTGTGTTTGGGGTGGAAGCTGTCATTTTGAGGTTGGGGCCGTTCTGTCTGTGGGTTTTGTGGTACACTGATGTGAGTAGCGGTGTTTTTTGATGTGTATTTAGTAAAATTTTCAACAGCTGATTGCCAAAAACAACTATGTATTCGAACACCCGGGGAAAAGTTTGGGGGAAAACTACATGAAAAAATTTTCCCTAAAACAACAGGAGAAAAAAACCAAAGGGGAAAAGAAAAGGGCCCTAAAGCATCATGGAGAATGCCCACAGGGGGGTGAAGGGCCCAAAAATCCAAAATACTACAAAAAATCCCAGGAATTTTATCAACAACAAGAAAAAAAAGCTCCAGAGATGAGAAAAAAAAAGGCCCTACAAATAACCAAAAAGCACCCGGCCCAGTTCAGCAGACCTGTGTGGGGGGCCCTTTCCCCCTATGAGCAAATAAACCGAAATGTCTCTCTCCCCCAAAGGTCTCTCCTTCTGCCCCAAAAAGAACTAAAGGACCATGTCAAACTCTCCCAAAGGGAATGGAGGAGTTTTTCAGAAAAAATAAAGACTTGGGGGAATATTCTAGGGACAAAGACCTTCCATCAGCAGCAAATCTAAAAGAGAACACCCCAAAAGGGGAACCCACTAAAAAATAAAACCTGGACCCCCCCGGGCCTGGACTTAATGCACCCACTGGAAAATACATTGAGTTTCAAAAAGGAAAGGGGAAAAATTGAGTTCCTTGGGGGAAAAAAAAAAGGAAAAAGGCCCATAACCAAACCTGCGGGGAACCCGAAGGCTATCACCTCACTGAAAGAAAATCAGGACGTAATAAAAAAAACCAGCTGAAAAAGGGGGCGCAAAGTTTGATGAAACCCCCCTGACTAAAACCAGGAAGCAAAACAGGGCTTTTCCAAACCCGGGCCCATTACCCCAAAACAAACAGTGACCCACGAGGACTTTAAAAAAACAGCTAAAAAATTTTAAATAAAGAATTTTCCCAAACTCAGGCCCAAAGAGGCGGGGTAGGGGGGGCCTTCATCCCAGCAGATCCCCAAGGCCCGGGCGGCTTTAAAATTGCTCCCCCAAGTTTCCCACAAAAAGGGGCAACCCTGGGGGCCTTCATTTCTGGTTTTGGGGAACTCTGAAGGAATTCTCGGGTTTTGGGGGAAAATTTTCCCTAAAACCCTGGTCAGAGTTACTCCTAGTTACCCCGGGGAAACCACCCGGTTTTTCCCTTAACAAACCCCAATCCCCTTTGGGTTTAAACTTTTGAGGGCACCATTTTGGAAACCCAATGGATAAAGGGAATTTCGGTATACAAACATACCCCAACAGGATGGGTTGCAGTGTGGGACACACCGGGAAAAAAAAACCTTTCCCAAAAAAAACCAATAACAAGCTCATACTTTTCAAAACTCCCCCCAAACCAAAACTATTTTAAAATTTGGAGGGACCTATATCTACAGGGGAATGGGAAACTTCAATGGGGTCAGATGTGCGCCCAGGTATGAAAAACCTTTCTTTATGGCTAAAACTAAAAAGGAGCGAACCCTTTCCACTTTGCCCCCCCCACCAAAAAAAAAAAAAACCTTTTTGGGGGTTTACCCCCGTTAACGATGATATCATTTTTTTTTCCGGAAAATGGGGGGCGAGGGGGGGGGCCAAATTAAATTAAAAATAATGACTTCAATAAACTTCCCCCCCACATCAACCTCAACCCCTTCCCTATTCAGGGGGAAGCAAAACCCAATTTTTTGGTTTACTAAAAAATCCCCCCATCAAAAAAACCAAGGCACTCACATCAGTGTACCAAAAAACCCCCACGGGACAAAAAGGGCCCCACTAAAGAATGACAGTTCCCCCCAAACACACAAAGCAATCCATTATATACAGCCAGGTTTTTCGGAAAAATTTCGTTTTTTGCCCCAACAAGACAAAACCTGGAAAAAACACCTCCGGGATCTGGGGGACAAATTTCTTTTGGGTTTTTACAGGCAAAAGGGGAGGGGCCCAAATAAATCAGCAAGCGGAAAACCGCCATCAACAGAGACAGTCTGCTCACAAAAAACAAAGGCCCAAAAGAAGGGAAGAACTTTTTCCCCCTAGTTGCCCACCTACAACCCACCCGCTGGAGATCCTACGAAAGTTTGCCAAGGAACTTCAACCTTTTTGCTTAAAATAAGGACAATAGACTCAAAGGGAAAATTCCCAAAATTCCCCCCCCTTTCCTTTTTGGCAACCCCCCCCAAACCTGGGGGCATTTATTGTCCCGGGCGCCCTGAAGGCCCCAATGAAAAATGGCAAACCCCACCCTGCCCGCCGGGGAAAAGGGGGAAAAACCTGCCCCGTCCAAACCCCATTTCTTTACGTTTACCTGTCCCAAAAGCCCCAGGGAGGGGGCACAGAAATTTGGGGGACATTTTTTCCCGCCCCGGGGCTAGGGATGTGGTTTTTATATGTTTATGTGTTGGGAATGTTTCCATCACAGGGGGCCCTTTTTGGGGGGAAACAGGGGGAAAACCCAGCCAGCGCATGAACTCCCCAGATTCAATTTTTTAAAAAACAGCAAAAATGATCTTCCAGTGGCAAAAACACTTTCCGAGGGGGACCATTGTATTGGGAAAATTTTGAAAAATTTTTGTTTTAATGGGACACTTTAAGACGCAGAGGTAGAGAAAGGAGTGGGAATTTAAATTAAAGCCCAAAATTCAGAAATCTGCAAAATGGGCTAAATATTATGCTAGTTTTATGTCAAAAATATGTGTGAAAAATGTTTATGGTCACAAAAACACGGCCTGTGGCTGCTTGGGTAAGGGCCCCAAGGAAAAACTGACCCCCTCCTTTTAAAGCCCTCACAAGGGTTTTTGATAGTTGATTGCTTGACCCCCTTGTAAAAACTTTCCCGCTTTTTATTGATTTTTGTTATTGTTTAAGAATTCGAAGTTTCTTTTAAGGGCCAAAAACTTTTGTGTATAAAAAATCTGGGGAATTTTTCAAATTTTTTTGTATAACATCATGTCTGAAAAAAGGGAGTAGTTCTCTCGAAAGCCCCCCAAATAAAAACTCAGTTTTGCCTGAAAAAGGTATCGCCTTGTTTTTTTCACTCTTTTACTACTTTTTTTATGGCTAACACGGGGACAACATTAAAACTACTAAAACTTTACTGTATAATTTCCCGTTATACTTGATTTAGGGATATTGTAAATTTATTTAACCCAAAAAGTGAGGCCAAAACACTGTCTTTATGCAAACAAAGGGGGGGGTTTTTAAAAGGGGGGTTCCAAAACATTTTTAAAAAGGAAATTTACTCATTTGGGGGGTGATTAAAAAAAAAAAAAAACTAAAACGTCCCCAAACCCCGTGCGGGGCCCTTTGTGCCTGTGATAGTTTACGATTAGTTTCTCATGTGATCTGAAAAAAATATGGTGCTGTAATTTTCCCAGCAGGAGAACGATGTGGCCTAGAAATAGCTTTTTAGGATTTACATGAAAAAATTTAAGGGGGTGTTATCTTTCCGGAACATAGGACCAAAGGCGAAATTTCTGAAAACAAAACCCAGTTTAAAAAAGTTTTTGGGGTTTTGGGGGGTTTTTCTATCTTTTTTTATTTATTTCCCGAGAAACTAAGAACACCCCTTTCAACTACATGTGAGACTGTGCTATTAAATAACAGATTAATTTTTGCTTTCTGCCCTTTTTCCCAAAAATTTAGAATGAATTAAAATTTTAAATTTTTAAAAATTTAAAATAACCGAAGAAAAGGGGGAAAATTTGTATTGGTCTACTTTGTGTTGAAGAAGTTCTCTAAGGCTATGTTCACACGGATGAAATTGGGACGTATTTCGGCCCGTATTTTGCACCGTACTACGCTCAATACGGACCGAGATACATCCCAGTCATTGCGGTAATCCACAGCTCTCATAGAGAGCTATGGATTACGCCTTCTCTCCCCGCTCGCACAATACACAGCGGGGGAGATAAGTGACATGTCAATTAATAGCAGCAAATACGTGCCGCTAGTAATGAATGTCTTTGGGGCTGGCGGGCTACCGGCCCCCCACCTCGTGGGTGTCGGCGCGACCTCTCGAAGCCCCACAATTATGCCGTGTGAACATAGCCTAAATCAAAATCTAGCCTAAAGATAAACAAGTAAAACACTAAATAAATATATAAATAAATAGTAATTGTTGGTTTTCATACACAGTTTAAAGCTATATGCTTTAAATACCTTGAACACTGATTAATTTAAGCCTTTTAAAAGAGACCTTAAGTGGTAGCAAATAGGGATGAGCGATTATATTCGACAAAGTTGAAATCGGCACGATTTTTAAACTGATCGGAAATTTCTGATCACGCGATATATTAGGAGACAATCTGCAGATAATCTATTACTATCGCGCCATTTTCGGCGTTTTATGTCATTTTGGTGGTCAGCAAATCAGCTTAGAGCATAGAGCAGGGTGATCTGGGTGTGTGACGTCATGACTGTGATGTGTATGGTTGTCGGTGGATGGAAAAATCACATGACCTCATAGACCAGCGTTTACTGTTCAGCATCAGTCTTTCAGTGTCTAACATTAGAACAAGATGCCTGCTGCATGTCTCTCAATACAGCTCAACTCAGAGACACAGTTCTTATCTTTATTCATACAGACAACTATGCTTTTAGCTGTGAACATTAGAATATATTAGAGTATAGATTTCAGTTCTTAATTTATCCAGAGCAGAGACTTTTAAAATTTTAAAGAAGCAATCTACTTCAGTCTAGCCCGCGGGGTATGTGGGGGAGTGACGGAGGAACAGGACAGACAGTCTTTGTAAAGGAGGTCATATTGTGCAGCCCAGACTATGCTTTGAACCTGCCATTGAAATGTAATTGATTTTTTACTACTTTTTGGCCAGCACACCTCGCACCTGAGTTTGAATTGTACCTCTTTATTTTGTTGTCCCAGTTTTTTTCAAATAGCCAGTTGTACGCCAGTCTTTGATACATAAATTTTCCCCAGTAACTTTTCTCGTTTGTCATTGCTGCTAAAAAACGCATTTCTCATCTCGTGTAACTTTTATAAATAGACTGTATTGCACGTGGTTAGGCCCCAGTTTTTGCAAAGAGCCACCGTGTACTTTAATTTGGATACAAAATTTTGTAGCAACTGTTGGGGTATTTCATTGAGCGTTGCATAAAAACACCTTTGTTATCGTTAAAACTTTTTAAATAGCTGTATTGCATTGGATGCGGCCCCAGTTTATTTAGTACAAATATCCACGTTGTACACCAATTTTGATAGAAAAAATTTACTAGTAACTGATTTCCCATTTGTCATCTGATCAAAAAAACGCAATTTCTCCTCCGAAACATTTAAAGTTTTATTGCGCTCGTAAATCTCATTTGGTCAGATAGCGTGAATTGTATGATAGTTTTTTGTTAGACTATCATCTAGTCCTAGCTGGCAGTTGTAAATCCCCTGGACTCAAGGAAGAACACTGTTATTGGGTTCTGACGGGTTCTACACCAGACCGTTTCACAGGTATTCGATAGAAACAATTCTGTTTCTAATCCTATTGTCTTTTGGGAAAATTTAAAGGGGGATTTAAGAATGCTGTGATTTGCCGTCTTTCAAAAGAACTGTCAAAAACTCTTCCTAACTTTTTAAATTTTTATCTTTCTGAACGGAGGAAATGCAGGGGGTAAAGGAGAAAAAGAGGGTGGGGGCATGGGGTAGAGGTAGGGAAAAGAAGGTCTTCCAGTGCGGCGAAACACGCAAACAGTGGTCCTGGTTTTGCAGGCCCGTCAGACCTCCCATCGCGGGTCGGTCCCCTGGAATTCAGTAACGAACACGCCCCAATTTCCAGTGGGTTGATGCCCCTTTCCAGCAGTCTTCCCTCCTTGTCCTCCAGTCACGGCCACAAATTTCGCACATCTCGGTCACATGGTCCCATAAACAAAGGCACCGAAATGCAACCGGTACCCACCACTGGGGATAACCTTTTTCTAAAAAACCTTTTTGATGACAAAATGGGGTTGGGGGTCAAGACTTTTAAAAAGATTAAGAGCCAAAAGGATGATTTGTCTGCTCTGCCCCCAAATCCTGACCCACACAGGGGGGAGAAGGAACCCGGTAAATTAGCAAAAAGCCAGGGGGTCACAACGCCTTCAGTCCCGTTGCTTGTACCCCGACTACAGGATGCAGAATGTCAGGACGAGGAAGTCACCTGTGTTAATGATGATGAGACATTGCGGATCCAACGTGGGGCTTTTCAAAAGAAATTTCTTGCGAGCGCTTCAACACTGGACCGGGGAAAGACATGGGGGGAGTTCAGTACGCTCCCCCCCCCAAAAAAGGGAGAGGGCGGTCGCAAAATCCGCTGAGATTTTTCCCCCACCAAGATCAGGGAAACACCGCTCCTCGCTTATTTGCTCCGAAAAGGGGCCAGGACCTTCAAACCTGGGCCTTTTTCGAGCAGCCTTGATTCACCCCCCGTGTCACATGCCGCCTTTGCCCTAAACACATAGTAGAGGAAGAATCTTTGGTGTTTAACCACCCCAATATTTTTATTACATGCGCAAATAGAGTTAAAAAGGAGGGAACACTTGGCCAAAAAAGGGGCCCCACCGGTCCCGGACTTCCCAACCCCTGTGCACACTCTGTCTCTGCCTCTCCACTTCCAAGACCAACGTTCCCTTGCCCATGTCCAGTTCAACTAAAATGGTGATTCAAAGACTCCTTTTTCCCTCACTTTTTAATCTGTGGGTCCGACAGGTTTAAGGATCATGCTGCGGTCCAGGACAGGCATAGTCAATGTCCAGTTCAAGTAAAATGTGGGTTCTAATAATACTGCCTTCTGGCACTGTTTAATTTGTGGATCATGAAGGTTTAAGGGTCATGCTGTGGTACAAGACAGGATAGTGAATAGTCTGTCTTTTTTTTTTGTG
This sequence comes from Phyllomedusa bahiana, assembly GCA_025379985.1. Lineage (NCBI taxonomy): Eukaryota > Metazoa > Chordata > Amphibia > Anura > Hylidae > Phyllomedusa > Phyllomedusa bahiana. Next base: position 110,292 of record JAODAL010007434.1, read on the forward strand.
ACTCTTTTGCCTAATTGTCTTGCCGAAGATGTAGCATGATCCAGTTTTACTGTTGTGGATGTTAATTCCAGCTTCTCCAGCCCTGTTTGGGTGTAAGAATGAAGGTGTTGTTCCTCTCCCATAGACTTTTATGGTCATCTGCGATAATCTGTTATCGACTATTGAATATCGTCATGATAATTGCCGATATCGACTGTTGAATCGATAACGATAGTTGACACAATCGCTCATCACTAGTAGCAAATGATGGCATATCGGTAGGATATGCTTTTCCTTACTGATTTACATCAGTATTTGTAAGCCAAAATGGGAAATGTAACCCACGGATAGAAAGTCGGGTTTGTCTCTACAGTTTGTACATGTTTTCCTTTAACTAATGTACTACATGTGAATGTACCCTAAGCTGTGTCCTATAAACTAAGTTGCAAAAAAAACATTATAAAAAAGAAAGAAAATAAGAGAGATACTGGAACATACAGAATATTAAATTTCCTATATTTGGAACTTGGCATTACATTTTTGGGGGAATTGATACATAAATAATAGCATTTGACATCAGTTTTTCGATAATCGATTACTTTCTGCTTCTTGTGTTGTACAAGACCTAGCATACTGACAAGATTTAACATCTAATTTCTCCACTTGTAAAGATGCAGATGGATGGTGCATTGCAGATGATGGGTGAAGCAGTAGGCGTGTGGTGGTAGTGTGGTGCACCGGCGCTCAATAACAGCAAACACCACCGTTTCTCCGGGAATAGTTCAGGCTTTACTCACGGTAGTCTTCTTTCGGATGTAACAAAGCATTTAGCAAAACATTAGTCTTGTGGCATATCTCAGACCCCTTCTCTCTGGACTCTTGACAATCCAACCCAGTCCAACTGTGCAATATGCTGGCACTGGTGCTGACCCCCATTCCAGCCCAGCTGTGCAGAGACACACTCTGTCCATTCACTGGGTCTCTAGACTCTTCCAGCAGTCCTCCAAATTGCCCATCTACAGTGAAGAAAATAATTATTTGATCCCTTGCTGATTTTGTAAGTTTGCCCACTGACAAATTTTAAGGGTAGGTTAATTTTAACATTGAGAGATAGAATCTCAAAAGTAAAATCCAGGAAATCACATTGTATAAATTATATAAATGTATTTGCATTTTAGAGTGAGAAATAAGTATTTGATCTCTCTGGCAAACAAGACTTAATACTTGGTGGCAAAACCCTTGTTGGCAAGCACAGCAGTCACACATTTTTTGCAGTTGATGATGAGGTTTGCGCACATGTCAGGAGGAATTTTGGGCCACACCTCTTTGCAGTTCATCTCTAAATCATTAAGATTTTGAGGCTGTCGCTTGGCAACTCGGAGCTTCAACTCCCTCCATAAGTTTTCTATGGGATTAAGGTCTGGAGACTGACTAGGCCACTATATGACCTTAATGTGCTTCTTTTTGAGCCACTCCTTTGTTGCCTTGGCTGTATGTTTTTGGTCATTGTCTTGCTGGAAGACCCAGCCACGACCCATTTTTAATTTCCTGGTGGAGGGAAGGAGGTTGTCATTCAAGATTTTACAATACATGGCTCCATCCATTCTCCCATTGATGCGGCGAAGTAGTCCTGTGCCCTGAGCAGAGACGCACCCCCAAAACATACTGTGTCCACCTCCCTCCTTCACAATCGGGATGGTGTTCTTTGGGTCATAGGCAACATTTATCTTCCTCTAAACACGGCAAGTTGAGTTAATGCCAAAGAGCTCAATTTTTGTCTCATATGACCACAGCACTTTCTCTCAATCACTCACAGAATCATCCAGGTGTTCAATGGCGACCTTCAGACGGGCCTGCACATGTGCCTTCTTGAGCAGGAGGACTGCAGGATTTTAAACCATTACAGCGTAATGTGTTACCAATGGCTTTCTTGGTGACTGTGGTCCCAGCTGCCTTAAGATTATTAACAAGTTCCCCTCCTGTGAAGTTGCAGGCTGATCTCTCACCTTCATGGATACCCCATGAGGTGAGATTTTTAGATATTTAGAAAGCACTTTGGTCTTGCCCATGTTGTAGAGCTTAGAGTCTGACTGATTAATTAAGTCTGTGGACAGGAGTCTTTTATAAAGGTGACTATTTAAGACAGCAGTCTTTAACTAGATGATTAGGAGTGTCTAACTGGTCTGTAGGAGCCAGAACTCTTAATGGTTGATAGGGGATCAAATACTTATTTCTTTCAGCAAAATGCAAATACATTTATATAATTTATACAATGCAATTTTCTGGATTTTATTTTGGATATTCTATCTCTAAGGGCCACATGTATGAAACTGTTTAGGTCTAAAACTCACTCTTTTGCCACTAGTAACCTAGGGGCAAAAAAGTGAGTTTTAGACCTAAACAGGTTCATACATGTGGCCCTAAATGTTAAAATTAACCTACCCTAAAAATGATAGACTGTTCATGTCTTTGTCAGTGTGCAAATTTACAAAATCAGCAAGGGATCAAATAATTATTTCCTTCATTGTATTTCACTGAGATTTCTGCCTCTCCTTAGAGTCCATTCTGCCTGGGTCTATATCTTCTCCCTGCTCAACCTAAGGTGTTGCAGTGAGTCTGGCTGTTCTTCTTTGCCCCAGCCTGTCCTGTCTATTGCCAACTTAGCAGACAAGGATTTCCCTTTAAATGCTGCTCTCAACTGCAACCAAACTTAGAACATAATCATTGTCACGGGTCGCGCCGCAGCCGGGGCGCACCCGTGATCCCACCGATCCCCGTGCACTGGGAGCGAGTGGCGCCGTGGTCCGCATACCGGGCAGCGGGCGCACTCACTCCCCTGAGCGCAGCTATTTACCACACCGCACTCCTGCTTCCTCGCGTCCGTCAGCTGCCGGGGGAGGGGACGCGCTCGCCGCTATTTAAGATTTAAAGGGCCACTGCGCCGGTAATTGATGATTGCCAGCCGTTGACCCTATATATTGGCTCCACCTCCAGCATACCCTTGCCGAGTCCATAGTGCCTGTACCTATGCGAAGAAGTCTTCTAGAATTCCGGTTAGCCTTCTCCGTGTACCAGTCCCGTTTGCGCACGTCCTTCAACCACGAACCTTCACTGCCTGCCCTGATCTTCTGGCTTGTCCCCAACTAGGAGTTCGTCTGCCGAGTCTGTACCTCATTGCACCTCGGCTACTGCCGCAGGCAAGTCACATCAAGTGTAGCAATCTGGTGGAATCCCACCGCAGCAAGTCCATCCCGCTTTGCAGCGGGCTCTGGTGAAAACCGGGATCCACTTAGACTCTGCTCCCTGGTGTGGCCCGCAACATCGCCTGCGGTGGCCCAGTGAATTCACTACTCCCAGTCGTTACAGTTGGACTCGGCCATGGATCCCGCCATGGTGCCGTTGCCCAGTGTTGTCTCTCACCACCATCGTGGCCCAGCAGACTCAGCAGCAATTCTTCCCTGCCCAGCCTCGCCAGCCACCGGCCTCTCCGCAGGTCACGTCTTCGGCTGCCGTGGTGTCCGTCGGTCCCAAGCTCCGGTTATCGCTGCCAATGAAGTTTGATGGGACCCTAAATCGTGCAGGGGGTTCTACACCCAATGCTCCATCCTCGTGGAACTCATGGTCAACCAGTTTCCTACAGAACGCTCCAAGGTGGCTTTCATGGTCAGTCTCCTATCTGGGAAAGCCCTGGCTTGGGAGACCCCACTTTGGGACAGAAGCAACCCTGTGACGTCTGATCTCCAGGCTTTCCTGGCAGAGTTTCGCCAAGTCTTCGTGGAACCGGCGTGTGCCTCCAACGCCGAGACGGCTCTTCTGAGTCTGCGACAAGGAAACTCCACCGTTGGGGACTACGTGGTGCAGTTCCGCACTTTAGCCTCGGAAATCTCCTGGAACGAGGCAGCCCTGTGCACCACATTCAACAATTGACTCTCCACTCAAGTAAAGGATGTACTGGCTTCGCGAGACTTGCCCTCGTCTCTGGGTGAATTCATCCATCTGGCCTCCCGCATTGACGTGCATTTTCGTGAGAGGCAGGATGAACTCCGACAGGAGCGCCAGCCCTTCCATAACCGCCGTTTGGCCCCAGTGTTCCAGAGACCTCCTCTGCCTATTTTGCGCCAGACCAGAGCGCTTTCTTCGAGATTGTCCACTATGTCCAGAAAACGCCCGCACCTAGGCCACGTGGGAGAGACGTCCCTGGGTCTGAATAGTTCTTCTCCTCGCTTGACCATGCCCGTACGTATTATGACTGGGTCCGGAGTGCAAATCCAAGTTCCCACTTTTCTGGATTCTGGGTCTGCTGGGAATTTTATAGATGCAGCCTTGTTGACAAAGCTTTGTCTTCCGCCGACTCGCCTTAAGATACTGCTGGCCATTTCTTCCGTAAGCGGAGAACTCTTGAGGGACTCCAACCAATTCTGCAGAGAGCCGGTGTTCCTGCATGTCGGGGCATTACACAAAGAGAAGATCATGTTTTATGTGCTTCCCCGCTCCTCTTCAGCGATCCTGTTGGGGCATGGCTGCAGTACCATGCCACTACGCTGGACTGGAAAATGGGTGAAGTAACGCATTGGGGACCAGACTGTCACTTCCATTGTCTGGTAGCACCTCGCCCGGTGCCACCCACTTCTCCATCGTCGCCCCCGGAACCTCTGCCAGGCCTACCTGTGGAATATCAGGACTTTGCTGATGTGTTTTCCAAAAAACAGGCAGAGAGGCTGCCCCCTCATCGGCCGTACGAGTGCCCTATTGACTTGCTGCCCGGTACGAGTCCTCCCTGGGGGCAGGTCTATCCATTGTCGGTCCCTGAGACCGAGGCCATGTCGGCTTATATCCAGGAAAACCTCAAGAAGGGCTTCATCCGTAAATCCACTTCCCCAGCCGGAGCGGGATTTTTCTTTGTGAAGAAAAAGGACGGCTCGACCCATCCCTGCATTGACTATCGCGGGCTTAACAAGACCACGGTGAAAAAACGCTACCCACTGCCGCTTATCACGGAGCTCTTCGATCGGCTTCGCGGGGCCATGATTTTCGATCGGCTTCCAGGAGTTTGTAAACGAGATTTTCCGGGACCTCCTGTACACCTGTGTCATCGTGTACCTGGATGACATCTTGGTCTTCTCCCCGGACGTGAAGGCCCACCGTCTGAATGTGCGTCAGGTCCTTAGACGACTGCGGGAAAACAGTCTATATGCCAAGCTGGAGAAGTGCCGGTACCATCAAAACAGTCTGCCCTTCCTCAGCTACATTATTTCGGACAAGGGACCCCAAATGGACCCAGCCAAATTGTCAGACGTTTTGCAGTGGCCTCATCCAGTTGGCCTTTGGGCCATACAGCGCTTCTTAGGCTTCGCCAACTACTACCGCCAGTTTATCCCTCACTTCTCCTTGGTGGTAGCTCCTATTGTGGCTCTTACTAAGAAGTCTCGCAACCCGAAGCAGTGGCCACAAGAGGCTGAAGAAGCATTCTCCCGGCTTAAAACGGCATTCGCCCGGGCTCCTGTCTTTTCACGACCCGACAACGAAAAACCCTTTTTTCTGGAGTTTGATACTTCAGCTGTAGGAGTGGGGGTGGTTCTTACTCAGCGAGATCCCAAACACAAGGTCATCACGTGTGGTTTTTTTCTCCAAGACTTTCTCTCCAGCCGAGAAGAGCTACAGGATTGGGGACCGCGAGCTCTAAGCCATTAAGCTTGCCCTGGTGGAATGGCGTCAACTTCTGGAGGGAGCTCGGCATCCGGTCACGATCTACTCGGACCACAAGAACCTCGCGTACCTTCAGACGGCTCAGCGCCTTAACCCTCGATAAGCCCGCTGGTCTCTTTTCTTCTCCCGTTTCAATTTTACCATCCATTTCCGCCCCGCTGAGAAGAACGTTAAGGCCGATGCCCTGTCCTACACCCCTGATGTTTTAGGTGAGGAGCCACTTCCATGTCTTATCATTCCTCCGGAACGTCTGATTTCTGCGGCCCCTGTCGATCTCCGGCAGGTACCTCCAGGCAAGAGCTATGTGTGTCCTGCACTTCGCCCGAAAATTTTTAAGTGGGGACACTGCTCCCAGATAGCCGGTCATCCTGGAGTGCTTAAGACGGGTCAGCTTATAGCCCGCTACTACTGGTGGCCTGAGCTGGTCAAGGATGTCAAAGACTTTATTGAGTCATGTCCTACTTGTGCTCGTAATAAGACGTCCAATCTCAAGCCTGTGGGGCTACTCCTGCCATTGCCCATACCAGATCGGCCATGGTCTCACATAGCCATGGATATTATCATGGATCTTCCTCCTTCTGCCGGAAATACGGTCATATGGGTCATCACGGACCGTTCCTCAAAAATGTCACATTTCATTCCTCTACCTGGGTTGCCCTCTGCTCCTTGCCTCGCAACCCTGTTTTTTCAGCATATATTTCACCTGCATGGTCTTGAACGACATATTGTTTCGGATCGGGGAGTACAATTCGTGTCTCGATTCTGGCAGTCCCTCTGTGCCCAGTTGAAGGTAAAGTTGGACTTTAGTTGGGCAGGTGGAAAGGGTCAACCAGATCCTGGGGAACTACCTACGCCATTTTGTGTCGGCTCGACAGGACGCCTGGTCCAGCTTGTTGTCCTGGGCGGAATTCTAGTACAACTCCCTAGATTCCGAGTCGACGGGTGCCTCGCCCTTCTTTGTGGTGTATGGACAACATCCCCACCCTCCCCTCCCACTGTCATCGGCTTCAGACGTTCCCGCGTGGATATGATGGTCCGGGATCTAAAGGCCATTTGAAGGACACGCTGAATACTCTGCGTCGGGCCTCTGCTCAAATGAAGAATAGGGCAGACAAGAGTAGAAGACCTTTCCCGTTTTTTGCTCCTGGGGATAAAGTCTGGCTATCTTCTAAATATGTCCGTCTGAAAATTCCCAGCTACAAGTTGGGTCCCCGTTACCTTGGTCCATTTGTGGTCCTGAAGAGAATTAATCCTGTGGCCTACAAACTCCGGCTCCCTCCCACTATGCGCATCCCAAATTCCTTCCATGTCTCGCTGCTCAAACCGTCCGTTTTAAATAGGTTTTCTCAGAAGGTAGCGCCCCCTTCCCCGGTGGCTGATACTTCAGATGTCTTCGCCATAAAGGAAATTTTGTCCATGAAGACAACCAGGGGGGTAGCGACCTGGTGGAATCCTGCCGCAGCAAGTCCATCCCGCTTTGCGGCAGGCTCTGGTGAAAACCAGGACCCACTTAGACTCCGCTACCTGGTGTGGCCCGCAACATCGCCAGTCGTTACAATCATAACCATAACTCACTCCAGAGCTGACAGATTCTACTTTATAACTGTATACACAGTCTTTAGCTCCACCGTGTCAGCTCTCCTGATTGGCTGCTCTGTCTCCCTAACAGCCCCATCTCTCTCTTTCTCTCTCTCTCTCTCTCTCTCTCTCTCTCTCTCTCTGACTGCTAGGCTGTTAACCCCTTCACCACATAACTCAGCACCTCTATACTTTTTCCAAATCACAAGACTATTATCACTGTACATAAACATCCTAAACATGTATACGCATTGCTATACAGTATGATACACGTTGCTCTCCTTTACACCCTTATGAAAAGTTGAAAACCTGATTTGAAGAATATATCTGTCTGACACTGAAATTTAGATTCAGAAGTGTGTGAGTCAAGGAAAACAAAACATAGTATTACCCCCCAGTTCACCTGCATTACATCTAGTCCCAGGTAAATGGTGGCAGTATACCAAAGATAATTTATGATAGTCATGTGTAATAACTCAAATTTAGTGTTGATCGATTATTATCGACAAAGTTGAAATCGGCACAGTTTTTTATGGCGATCAGATTTTTTAGATATACGGCGTATAATTTAGGTTAAAATCTGTGCATCCATCTATTAAGATCGCGCTTTTTCCGAGGCGCTTCCTGTAATTTTGGGCGGCCACAAATCAAATTAACAGATAGAGCAGGTGAGATTATATGTGTGCGACGTCCTAACTGGGCATGTGTAATGGTTGCGATTGCTGGGAAAATCGCATGACCTTCGTTTTACATCGAAGCAGCGTTCCTGTTCAGAGCTGCCACAGTGTCTCTCAGCGTCTCAAGCAGAAGGATCTTGCGCATCTGCCTTGTGGTCCAAACAGCTCAGTGAAATTAATTATATCTTTCACAGAGAAACCTCTACTATTAGCTGTGATCCTTACAATTTAGTTAGATTAGAGTATTGGAAGATTTTATATAGTTAGGTAGGAAATTATTAAGGGAGCATCTCACTGCTGTAAAGTCAGGGGTGGAGCGGAGTGGGACCTCCCGCGGGCGAACACAGACAAGCCTATAAAGAATACTGGATAAAGCTCACCCAAGACTTAGTGTAGGGACATTGCAATGAGCATTATTATTAAACAGTTTTTCTATTGAAATATTTCCTGGATGTTGGGCAGCCTGAACTTATAGGATATACATCTTTTCTAGTAACTGCAGGTCTCTTTGGTTTGATGCAAAACTCCCACTTTTTATTATCAGTATACATTTCAGATAGGTGTTCATTTTCAATTTTTGCCCATTGTTCCACTTGTTGATATATCCAACCTGCACTTAAATTTGAATCGCAGCAATTTTATATCACCACAGGTGAATTGTAAGTGTGCAAAAAATATCATTGTATTATAACGAATAGACAAGCTCTATAAAGAATACAGGATAAAGGTTCACCAAGACATTAGTGTAGAACATGCGATAGCTTTAATTATTAACCGTTTTCTATTGCAATATTTTCCTGGATAATGGCAGCCTGAACTTATAGGATACACATCTTTTCTAGTAACTGGCAGTCTCTTTGTTAGTGCAAAACTCCACTTTTATTATCAGTATACAATTCAGATAGGTGTTCATTTTCAATTTTGCCCATTCCACCATTGTTGACATATCCACCTTGTACTTAAAGTTAGAAAATCCAGCAATCTTGTAGTCCAGCACAGGTTTGGATAGGTGCCAATAATACCATGTAATATCCGAATAAATTTCAGATACTTGTTTTTTTTTACTTTAGCGCACTACAAGCTTGGTCAGTGAGGCACCTTGCACTAACATTGAATACTGCAATTTTTTATCACTCACAGGTGAACTGATAGTGCCAAAAATACCTTGTAATTATCCGCATACATTTTCAGATACGTGTTTTCACTTTGGCGCAGGCCACATTGTTGATAGATCTACATTTGCAGTTAAATTTGAATACAGCAATTTTTGTAGTCAACCACAGGTAATTGATAGGTGCCAAAAATACCATTTTTAAATTATCCCGAATACATTTCAGATACGTGGTTGTTTCACTTTGGCGCAGGCCAGCTCTTTTGTTGATAGAATCTACTTTGCAGTTAAATTTGAATACAGCAATTTTGTAGTCACCACAGGTGAATTGATAGGTGCCAAAAATACCTTATATAATCACGAATACCATTACAGATATGTGTTTTTTTTGCACGTTTGCCAGTCCAGAATTTGTTGATAGAGCAACCTTGCAGTTAAATTTGAATCCACAGCAATTGCTAGATTTACAAACAGGTGAAATGATAGGTGTCCAAAAATACTTTTATTATCCGAATACATTTCAGATCATGTTTTTTGAATTTGTTGCACTACATGGCTTTGGTTCATTGAGGCACCTTGCACTTAAATTGAATACTGCCAATGTTTTAAGTTCACCACAGGTGGAATTGAATATGCCCAAAAAATACCTATTATTATCCGAATACATTACAAGATACGTGTTTTTTGCACTTTTGCACAGTCCCAGATCTGTTGATGAGCCACCTGCAGTAAATTTGAATCCAGCAATTGTTAGTTACCACAGGTGAATTGATAGTGCCAAAAAAATACCTTTTAATTATCCGAATACATTACAGATACGTGTTTTTTGACTTTGGTGCAACTACAGCTTTGTTCATTGAGGCACCTTTGCACTTAAATGAGTGAATACTGCAATTTTTAGTCACCACCAGGTGAATTGATAGGTCCAAAAATAACCTTTTATTATCCGAATTCATTACAGATACGTGTTTTTTACATTGGTGCACTACAGCTTTGTTCATTGAGGCACCTTGCACTTAAATGTGAATACTGGGCAATTTTTTAGTCACCACAGGTAAGTTGAAGTTGCCAAAAAATACCTTTTATTATCCGATACATTCACAGATACGTGTTTTTTGATTTTGGTGGTGCACTACAGCTTTGTTCATTGAGGGCACCTTGCACTTAAATGTGAATACTGCAATTTTTTTAGTCAACCACAGGTGAATTGATAGGTGCAAAAAAAGACCTTTTTATTAACCGAATACATTTCAGATACGTGATTTTTTCACTTTGGTGCCGGGGGGATTTGGTGGGGGGAAGGCCCAGCTTTGTGTTGATAGAATCTACTATTGCAGGTAAATTTATACAGCCATTTTGTAGTCACCACAGGTGAATTGATAGGTTCCAAAAATACCTTTTATTATCCGAATACATTACAGATACGTGTTTTTTTGCACTTTTGCCCAGTCCAGATTTGTTGATAGAGCCACCTTGCATGTTAAATTTGAAATCCAGCTATTGGTGTAGTTACCACAGGTGAAATTGATAGGTGCCAAAAAAATACCTTTTATTATCCGAATACATTCAGATACCTGTTTTTTTCACGTTGGGTGGCGGCAGGCCATTTGTTGACTTGAATACATCTACTTTGGCAGTTATATTTGATTCCAGCAATTTTGTTTTAGATTTGAGGGATTTGAGAAGTAGCTGTGATTTATGCCGTCATATTTAATAAGAGACTTTCCAAAACTCGTCCATACCTTCTCAAAATTTTATATTTCTGACATGAGCTAAATTCCCAGTGTAAGCAGCAAAGAGGGGGGTAGGACATGGAGGTAGAGGTACGAGAGAATGTGCCTCCTTCCAGTGCTGGCGAACTAAACACGCATGCCAGCGGATCATCAGTTTTGCAGGATCCATCAGGCCTGTCTCGCTGGGTCAGTCCCTGTGGAAAAAAAATCTCAGTAACCGAACAGCGTCGCAATCTGTCCTTCAGTGGTTAATGCAACCTGCATCCAGCAGTCTTACCTCCCGTCCTCCCAGTCACGGCCACAATGTCGTCATCAGCATCACCAGCATCCGTCCAAACATGAAGCAGCCCAAATGTCAACGTCCAACTCGTGTACCCACCACTGTGGATAACCATTTTCCTGAAGACCTCTTTTGATGACAAAAAATGCGGTTGGGGTCAGAGGGCATGTTAAAAGATCAAGAGGCCAAAAGAATGATTTTCTCCTGCTCTGACGCCCATTCTGATGCCATCAGAGGAGGAGACGGAAGCCGGTCAATCGGCAAAAATCCCCGGGCGGTCGGCAACACCTGCAGTCCCTCTTGCTTGTAGCCGCAGGCTCCTGGATGCAGAATGTCAGGACGACAGTCACCTGTGTAGATGATTATGATGACAACATTGGCGGATCCAAACGTGGTCTCTTACAGCTGAATTTGCTTGCGAGCGCTTCATCTCTGAACGAGGAGGAATGACGATGGGGTAGTGTCAATACGGTTCTGCCTCAAAAAGGGAGAGGGCCTGTCGCAGAAGTCCGCTGATATGATCCGCCCAGCCACGGTCAGCGCAAACCCCGCTCCTCGCTATCGCCGTCAAAAAGGTCCAGGACCTCTCAAGCCTGGGTCCTTCTTTGATCAATGGCCCTCTGATTCACCAGCGATGTCATATGCCGCCTTTTGCCATAAATTGCATAAGTAGAGCAAGAACCTTAAGTGGTTAACCACCACCAACATGTCTAGTCACAATGCAGCAATGCGAGTTGAAATGGAGGGAACACTTGGCCAAAAAAGCCAGACCGACCCGGCCCTCCAACCCCTGTCTCACCCTCTGGCCTCGTCCTCCGCCTCCTCCGCCACCACCAAGCGTTCCTCAGCTGCCCATGTCTTCTCAGATTCATGATCAGGGATCAGGGCCGACCACCGTCGCCCGAGTACCAACCAGCACCACCAAACGCCATCCTAACCCCTCTCTCCTTCCGCCATTTTGACGACCTGCAACGCCGTACAGCGGCCAATCTAGCAGCCAGCCTTCTTTCTGTCTTCCCAGGTTTGGGAAGCAGAAGAAACACTTTAACCCAAAGCCATCCAAAGCCAAAAGCCTGATATCGCATTGCCAGGATTTTGGCCTTGAAAATGGTTGCCTTTTTGTTGCCTTTCCGTCTGGTGGACACAGAAGGGTTCCGCCACTTCATGCCCTGTGCCTGCCCCCAATACCAGATTGCCGAGCAGGCAATATCTTTGCCAGAAAAGCTCCCTGCGCCCTGGCCAGCCACGTGTCAACTAAAAATATCAAGCGCGTTGTCTGCATCTGTGGCCGAAAAGTCCATCTGAACCACCGACACATGGACTAGTAAGCACGGCCAAGGCCGCTATATCTCATGGGACAGCTCACATGGGTGAGCTGGGGTGATGTCCCCTGGAGGTGACGGTGGCTCTCAATCTCAGTGCTCGGCACACGCTCTTCAAAACCGCAGGGATGGTGCAGGGTTTCTTTCCCCCAAGGTTGCATCACGTGCCCAGAGAAACCAGGCCGTGTTGAAATTAATCTGTCTTGGAGACCGTCCACACACAGGTCAGGAGCTGTGGATGGCTCCACGCAACGAGATCGAGCGCTGGCGGGTGCCAAGAACCTTGTGACAGGCAAGGTGGGTGTGCGATAACGGGCGAAATGCTGCATTGCCGCTCTTAATGATCGGTAGGCTGGGAGCACATCCCTTGCCTGGCACATGTGATGAACCTTAGTCGTCCAGAAATTTCTAAGAGCTACTACCCGGGTCTGGACTGCCTGCTTGAGGAAGGTTTCGAAGTCTAAGGTTCGCACTTCCGCCGTTCGCGGTACGACCTGCTTCTCGAGTGCCGCCTGGCTGCGTGCAGCGTCAGCCCGGCCGTCCCCGTCAACCTCTCATTGTTGACGTGGCAACACCTGAATGCCACCCTCCACATGCTCCCGCGATTGTGGCAAGCAGCGCAATGCCATTACGCAGTACAAGTTGACACATGGCCTGACAAGCAGTCGGTGCGGAACCTCGGGGTGTTACCCACCGAGAGTGAGTCAGGTGAAAGAGCTCTGCTGCACCATCCTTGCCAGTTTTGAAGAAAGCCACAAAAATGGTCAGTGCGGACAATGCCTTTGTCAGCAATGACATTTTGGTGATCTTAGTTCTGAATCGATCGTGGAAGCCTCTGAAACAACAGGTACCCAGCAGCGATCTGAGGAGGAAACGGACACAGATGCGGACTACGAGCCTTTCCCTCTCCGTCAAATCCACAAAGCCCGACATTTCCACAATTTCATCGGTCTATCATTAGGCAGTGGTTCGGGGTCCAGAGCTATGCAAAGGTGGCGCATCAGCTCTCAGGGTGCATCATCATCAGGCAAGTCAGCGCTGTGCTTGCAAGCGTGCCGGGAGGCAGCGGAGGCGGAGGAGGAGGTAATTCCTAGACACCGATGAGTTACCAGACATCCCCTGGCCTGGAAAATGAGGTTGGCGCGCAATTTGAGGGGCGGAGGAAGGAAGATGAGGAAGAACATTTGCTAGTGCCCCCTCGTCCAAGGGCTTGGGTAAATCAAGCTCCATCCCCTCAACATGAGTGCTTGGATGCTCCATTTCCTCCAACAATGATACCTCGCATTAAGGCCATCAAAATGACAACAGTTACTGGTGTCCACCCTCCTGGATCCCCGGTACAAAAACAAAACTTAGCACTTTCTTCCACCCCCCAAATAGAGAGTAAAATGCAGGAAATGGAGACCCTTGCTGATTGATCAACTGAGAACATCTGTTGCATCTGCTTCACGATCCCCAAATGTCACGGTGTAACAACATCAGCGACGTGACGCAGTAGAGGCCAAGTAGGCCGTAAGCGGCAGCAGCAGCAAGGTGGCAGAATCCTAATGGGTGAGACCGTTCTGGCAATCTTTGTTTACCACCTCACCAACGCATGCAAGCCAGGGCACACATCCAACACCCAGAGGATCACTTAAGATTCATGTTGCACGACTATCTGCATCTTCAACACCGTTGTTTTTGATGTTTCAGGACCCCAATAACTTCTGGGTATCGAAAATGGACGACTGGCCCGAGCTGGCTCAACACGCCATAAGAGGTGTTTCATGCCCAACAGCCAGCGGTCATATCTGAGCGGTCCTTCAGCACAGCTGGAGGGAGTCATTACAGACAAACGCAATCCGGCTTTCCCCACAATAATGTGATCGTTTGACTTTCATCAAGAAGAATCAGGCAATGGAACTCTGATGATGTTGTGGCCCCAATTGGCCGAGGTCACCGATAAGTTGCCGTCTACTTCACATTCCTCATCAACAGAAATGGTCCTCTTGAAAATGTTTTTTTAAAATGATCATTTTCTTACTGCAATGTTTTATTCTCATACCCAACATTTCATTTTGCTGGTCTTGCTGTGAGGAGACTGTAAAAGACAGCAGGTATTTATGGACAACACCTGTATTCCATTTACTCACTTTATCTAAGAAAGTTACCATTGTCCAATGGTTTTGAGGTCAGTTGCTGTGAATACAGCAAAATTATATGGTCCTTTGGAACAGAAAAGTGGCTGTTTTAAGTGGCATTTCTCCCCTCACAAATTTTAATAGTGGCTGAGAATTCCCATATTTATAATTTTTTGGGTCATGTAGCTTGTGAGATACACAATAATATGGACCTTTGGAACAGAAATGTGGCTTTTTAAGTGGCATTTCTCCCTCACAATTTTTAACAGTGGCTGAGAAGTTCATTTTATAATTTTTTGGGTCCCATGCTGCTTTGAAAATGCAGAACACATTCAGGTCCTATTAACTATAACTAATGTTGTTTTCTCTAACAGACATTTGTTTCTTCACAATTGTCCAAAGTGGCTCAAGGGTCATGCTTTGATTT